>VZRX01017046.1:165000-183056 GCA_013398075.1 Notiomystis cincta
TCTCCTTATATGATACTTATTCTTTCAACACATGGGCCATTTTTGTAGACAATTTGACAGCATGTATTAAAGGTTTATCATATGCTTTTTTCATTTTCCTCTAAAGAACTATGATAAAGCAGTCTTATATGCAGTGAAGACAAGTTTTTCTGCCGAAAGAATTGCAACCTGACTGTTCTGTACAAGAACAACTATCTTTTGGCAGCATATTTTTTCTTTATATTGGTATTTTACTGCCCACCCTGTATGGTTTGTCCAGTCAGTATCACAGGATGGTGTGGACAGCACCTTTACTAAGGACCACCAAAGTAGTGCATTATTTTGTGAAGTCAAATGTAACAGCATTAACATCCCCAACACAATCAGTTTAGGTTGAGCCATTTCTCCCACACAGTGCTATAAACCAGCTAGGTCTGTTGTATTACAGGCACTGACAAAGGCTGCATATTTGATGAACTCCATTTTATTACTCATCTTCTATGAATCTTGCTTTCTTTCTTGCAGTCCTTTTTGTAAGGATCCCACTTCTCTTATTTGAAATCTTCATATGCATAAACAATAAGCTTCACTCTGGTGCTACTACATGATGTATCTGGTGTTCACATTTCCACTCCTCGGGTTATTAGAACTGCCTAACTTAGGTTTCTTTAAGATTTCTAAGTCAAATTAGGCTTTACAGACTCAAACTAGAGGCTGAAGTTGCTTAGACAATGATGGAGAGAAACAGGTGACTCCGTAAAGGAGATTTAGTGCTTCTCAGTCTGATACCTGAGGCAAACTTGGCCAAGAGCTGAGAAATTACAGAATGTCACTATTGGCTGCATTCACTGTGAGAGCATCCATACCAACAGATTTTACTGAATTGTGTATTTTTTCACCTTATTCTTCAAAATCTATTTATAAAGTCAAGCATGGAAAGAGAATTATTCTGGAAACTACAAATGGCACTGATATTCCAAAGAAAGGTAGGGGAACACTGCTGAAGCTCTGCTAGGCACTGCAATAAATTAGAAGCAATGACTCAAAACTCTCAAATGCCCATAAGAAAGCTTTAATGCAAGCATACTACTTCTATTATGTTGCAAAAGAAACAAAAAAAAATTCTCAATGAATGATTGACTCCAAAGAGTATAAACTAATTTAAAAACAAAATTCATGCTACTATATTTCAAAATCCTTCTTTTTTTTTTTTTTTCTTGAATGTTATGAACCACAGTATTTGAAAATGGGGTAATTTTGTTGCGTAAGCAAGCTTTCTTAAAGAACATTTCAATGACCCAGTTATGTCTCTGTTTTATTTTTGTAATATTTTTATATGAACTAGGATAAGACTGCAGTTAAACGCTGTTCTTCAATTTATTTTTCCATCTGCTTTTAGCTGCAGGATAGCATATTTTATCACATTTGATATACAGGGTCAAAGGAATAAAAAAATTAACCCTGTATTTTTGCATAAAATGTATAAATAAATTCTGATGGTGCAAGCTCAGCAAGTAGAATATTTTTACTACTTCTATCTTGTGATAATGTTTTTGTAATCACTTATATCTCAATCGCTAACAACTGAATGCCGTTTTCTATGTTATTAACACAGCTCTACAAATCACAGGGAAAAATCCAGGATCTGAGCAAAAGAGGATAAAAGGTCGCATTTTTAGAAGGTAATCTTTTCACACATCCAAGAGGCAATAGGCCAAGTCACTTAGCTCTTCCTAGCTAATCAAACTGCACAATTTCAGCATAGTGGTTCTTTTTTAGATGTAGGTGGTGATAAAACGATCCTCGGCTTGGGAACACATCCAAGATACATACACACTCCCAAACACCTCCCCCTACTCACCCCACCTCCAGTTGATTTGAACACAGACATACTTATCAATACTTTTTAAGGTAGCAATCATGCTGATGGGGACAATTATGAAACAAGAGAGAGGTCACAGTAAATCCAACTCAGAGTATGTGACCAAAGTTATGCGGGGAAAAACCGAACTAGTGTCAGCATCAAGCATCTGTTGCTGCTGGTGTGAGGACAAAGCGAGTGCCAGAACAAGGAGGCAGTTTTGTAGATCTACTGTTTGTCAAGTCGCCCACTGAAGCAAGCCTCGAAATCAGTGTGTGTACTGCGGCCATCTGTTTACTTTTCACTAGCAAAACTCTTGACTCTTACCATCTCTTTGAAGTCATGGTCAATGTCAAGAAACAGGTACAGTTCTGATGATCGTGCATGTTTTTTTAACTTGACAGAGGGAAAATAGGAAGGAGGAAGGAGAACAGAAGTATGTAATTAGTTTATAAAAAAAGGGGGGATTACAGGAAAAGGATCTTCATTTATTCAGATAATATTATGCCCCAAGGGGATTAAGCTATAAAGGTATCATGAAAGCAACTAGTGAAAACAAGAAGGCTGGTCTGCCACAAAATAATGATTTATTTACTCGGCTTTGTAACAGAGAGCTGCTGAATTGACCTGGACTTAAGAAACTAGTCGCTGATCTCTTCCCTCCGGTGACCAAAATTAGAATAGATCAAATGATATATGATAAAGTGGAATTGAAAGCTCAAACACTCCTGAATCACTACTAAACCACCCACAAACACCACACTGCCAAGCTCCATTGCTGGTTAGTTTCACTCTGCAAACTCCCAATACAGAAAGCCACTGTCCATTTACCGGTGTTGTTCAGCAACATCTCATGCACACATCCCCTGAATCTTCACCCATTTTAAGGCTCTCTTTTTTCAAGAAGTAACATATTATTGCTTTAATCTGCACTATACAATCTTGTTCCAAAACTCAGAAGAGATTTCCATGATTTTAATTTTTTTTTTCTTTTCCTCTGTCCCAGGTCTTAAAAGGGAATATTTAAGTGAGAACCCCAAAATATTGTAAGTAAGGTACCACACGATTTCCAGATGTGTGCACATGGCTTCCAGTGTGGGGTAACTTGCACTAATTTCATCAAAACATCCTTTGACAGAAGACATACTTACATTTCAAACAGGACTCAAGAATTTAGGTAAACTGCATCAGATATTGCCAAAGAATTGGAAAAATGTTCACATGCTGGGTGAAGGTATATGGCATGACAAGACCTATCTACAACTACAAACCTCTGAAAAATCTCAATTACCTTTACATTTAAATGCTTGCTGGAGAAATGCCTCTGTATGTATATATGTTTGTATTTTGAAAGCACCAATGAACAAATGGATATGCTGGACTTTTCAGCCATTGAAATTTGAAAATTAATTCTGTGCAGAAGCTAACGTTTTTACAGTTGAATCAGGTCTTTCATCTCTGAAACAACTGCAGTACTCTTTTCAGATAAAAGAGGTATTGCTCCTGAAAAATCATATGCACAAAATAGAGAAAAAAAGGAAAAAAAAAAAAAAAAGATGTACCTTTACTGTCATGTGTGTAGTATAGAGGCTATAACTTTGGAGAAATAAAAGGTGTATTACAACTTCCTTCTTAAAAAAAAGAATGCACCTTTTAGAATTGTTGTTTAAATTTGATATTTTCACATAGAGAGTAATCACCAAAATTAGTGAAATGTTTCAAACTTCCTATTCCACAGAACAACCTGACGAAAGCAGACCACTCACTAATAAAGTGCAACTTAATAAATCATGTGAAATCTTATTTTGTTCAAACCCTTACTAACTCCTAGCACCATCTGTTACCATCAAAACTATATGACAAGATATGATATATAATTAATAGGTAAACAACAATCTAATTAAAATGGACAAATACTCCATGTTCCTGCCATTTGGGAGCTCTAATTACAGACTAAATTTTAAGCTTGAATTAAATATTTAAGCTGGAAAATTAACTTTCCTTCTCGAGCCTTGAATACATTAATACAGATATGTGAAGCGACTTCCTGATGGGAACTTAAACATGTAATTTAGTTTCATCAAAGCAGTTACTAATTGTTAAGCAGCAGTACCTTACCATATGTACACAATAGCTATTTAGAGCCGAAAAGGTGGTTTTAAAGTACCCCTCTGCAACCCTTTTCTGACATAAATATAAAATGTATATACAGCACAACAGTTTACACTACACACTGAAAATAAATTACATAGAGACTTCAGCTTTCAAATGGGTCTTAGCATGCATAAGTCTGAACAGATCTAGATAAACAAATGTGTATTTTTGCTGCTGAAGAAACTAAAGAATGTCTAGAAAAGTTAAGATATTTTTACATTCTACTTACAGAATTTTGAACTTCAGAGTAAAACCATGCAATTTGCCTGAGCCATCTAGCAAAACAAAATGCTGAAAAAACCAGGTGTTTCATCTAACTTAAGAAGATGATCCAGATTTTCTTAAATACTATATCAAAAGGAGAGAAATAGAAACAAAACTGAGAACAGGATTACACAAAACATAGTTAAAAAGGTTCCAAGCATGCAAGTGGTTAGAATTTATCTAATATTATTGCAGCACAGTAGATATTACTGTACTAGGAATTTTGAGTATTTGCATTCTGACCAGGAATTGGATTCTAGGTGTTTAACAGTGCCCATCAGTCAGCAACAGACTATTCTGTATGTAAATCACAATGATTTCCAAATAGTGCTGAGCTGAACTACCTTGCAAAGCATTTCCCTCCTATAATGGATACAGAGTTTGAGGCACATGGATGTTAGGTGACACCCACAACCATATGTCAAGGCTCCAATGGTGTAAAATACTCCACATATATGGAACACTATGCTTTTCTGTGTTCACGTGGAACTCTTCTAAGGGAGGCACGCAAAGATTTCATTTTGGTTTCAATCAAGACTTGGCTCCTACAGGCTCACATGGCCTGAGCCAGTGACACATGAGAAACAAGAACCCAGATTTCTTATCTTCAATATTCTCTTTTAATCCTACTATTCTCCATCCACACAAGATATGCATCTGACTTGCTTTAATTTAGATTCAACTGTAGAACAGCAGGACATGATGTTAAGAGAAATATCTTTTTAAATATCCTTGAGATCCAACAGAGATGAACAGAACATAAAGAAACTTCATCCATCCATCTAGCCTTAAGAATTTTTAATTTCAGCACAAATACAGATGACAAATTAATTACTGGGCCATGACTTCATCAAGGGATTCTAGTGACATCAAAACCAAACATCTAATAGTTTGTGATGTCACTGCAAAGCCTCGAGGGATTTCTCATTCCATAATTCAGAAGAACATGGCAGATTCTCAATTTATGTAGTTAATGGACTGGAGACCCAGAATGTGCTTTAGGACCTACTCTGCTTCTACCACTCCCTCAGTGCTGTCCTTTGTCCCATTCCTACAATACAGATACAATTTTACTCTTGCTATGTCATAGAAGTACACTGGCAGTTTACAATAATCGAGCTGGTATTTTCACTTACACAAACTCGGATGCTGTTCTTTCTACAGAGTTTTTAGACTGTATATACATACTACCTTAAATATTGCAAAGGCACTTATTTTAACAATATCCATGTTTTCACCATATTTTCATAATACAGTCTGTGAACCTATTTTAAAATGATTTAATAATTCTTAGCAGTAAAAGAATAAAAATTGCTGAAAAATAAATACTAAAACACTGACTTGAAATTCAAGTATTATAAATCTCTCTTAGAGCCACATTTATATGAATTTCAGCCATGTTTGACCATCCATCACTTCCTCCTTGTTTTTCTTTTCATTAGTACTCCTGAGCTACTCAGGCCTATAGCTCATGCTCCAGTCCATATTTTCCAAGTCAGTAGAGTCATCGTTGTACAGTCACAGTGATACAAGACTCTGTACAATGGACATTCACTGTTGTGCTGGGTGCTGAAAGCAAGCATGGACTCCTCTAGCCATGTGCACTTAATTCCTTTGGCCAAGCCAACTGGATGGGAACTGCACGAGTCCATTGTTTCAAGGTGGGAACACTGAACAGCTCTGGAGAAAGCAGAAAAGGATAGTTTTTCTCCCAAGCCCAAGCAAGGAATGAAATGCATATCCCAAATGATTCTGCTTGTGCTGGACATAAGAAAGGACAAAGATATGCTCTGCTACCTTGCAGCCATGAAAATCTGCCTTCTTTTTATTCCATTAGGTTATGTTTTGAACCACGCTCTGATTACAGAGAAAGACGGCTGCTAGGCAAAACCACATACCAAGTTCTGGGGAGCACTATCATTCCCTCTGCAGTCCAAGATACAGTCATATTCTTTCCAGGCCTATTTATAGACCATATTGTACCGTACATGTGCCATGGATCCTAATGTGAGGAAAATTATATAGATATTCAAAGCATGACATATTGATTCAACATATTGAACGGATTGTTTTTTCCTCTATTTATTTAAATGATTATAATAGTTTATAGTGAGCTTAGCCCTTGAGACAGATGGTTGTAAACTCAAAATTTAAGTTTTAAATAACTGTATTAACATGAAGTAAATGATTTTACCCACCATCCTCATTAGAAGAATGAATTTATCTTAACACAGTCTTTAACCCTCTCCTGAGTTGTTTTTGACTATTTATCAAAGAAAGTGAACTTTGCAGCTCATTGACTGGTGTTTTAAAATGTGTTTCATCAAAATGTGTCTGATAACCACAGTATTTTTTTACACTGCGTTGGGCAAAAGTAACCTTGGGTTTAGTGCAAAGAGGGGAACTCTACCATTATCCATTTTGAAAAGAGCTTTAAATTTTAAGTCTGTGGTTTATATCTCACCTAATTCTTTCCAAGAGAAAATGTCTAAATTATCAGGAACGAAAGCATAAAGTAAAACTTCTGTTCATAATTCATGCAAGTAAATAAAACAGTTTTCCCTTAGAAGACTATAGCACTAGCGGATTTATGCCTGTGAAAAATATTGGATTATATTTATTTTACAAGACCTTTATTCCTTTCTGTCTCTCAATTTTACAAGCATCTCCTTTGTCCTTTCCCTCTGTTATTGCACCTAATGCTGACTTCTGGGTTTCACTCCTGGACAAGGTCAAAGGAGAAGAGATCATTTTGCCACTCACTCAGTATTTAAATATGGTAACTAAACTTCATGACAGTAACTCCATTTGCATAATTAAAAATATATGCATTGATAAATGTGTTAATCCATCCAAGTCTGATGATCAGTCAGAACCTTGCAGAAACCAGTAAGAGCTCTATTGGGTACTTCTACAAAATTCACAACAGGTGGATCTATGCCAGCAAGTGGCAAGTGCTCAATGTGGCTGACAGGTAGAACAAAATAGTCAATCCTGAGGGCCAACATTCAAGCAAAACATCTTTTAGGGGGGCTTAATTTGAACTGGTCATGTTCAGGACCAAAAGCCCCCTAGCAGCTATTACAAAAGAGGTCCATCTGCACACTGATGGTGTGCAACTTCCAAGTTAGCTTAATCCAAAAGAAATCCATTTTCCCAATGCTGGCACAAATCTGCAGTATGAACATAAGCATAGTAGGGACAATCTGCTTCAAGGATACATTCCTGACCCAAACTAAATGACAAACCTAGGACCACACCAGGAAAATCAAACATGCTTTCAATTAAATTGTTTGCTTAAGGGTGCACATAAAAGTCCACTAAAAATGCTCAAGTAATACTAAGTGAGTCAGGAAGCTTATGCACATTTGTTTTAGCTGCTTTTTTAGTGAGAAAAAGAAATAAAAAAAAATTTGTGAAATCAAACTTAGTGAGACATTTTATAAAGATGAGACTTTTTGTGTTTTTAGCATTTAAATGCACTTAATAGGGATAATTGTGTATTTCAGAGTAATTTTGAAGAATTTGTCCTGTTAAACTAATACACCAAATGTAAAAATTTTTAATGAAATGAGTGTTCCACTTTGTAAGATAAAAGATAACAGCATAAAACTCACAATGAAGAGCTATTAAAAATATTAAGGTGTTGTGCTGTCCTGTTATTTTTGAAGTTCCTCTATTTTTGTATAAGTAATCTTAAAGATGCTACGTCAGTTAGTTTCAGGTATCCTCGGGATTTTTCACAATTCCCAGTAGAGGCTAAATTCTTGGGCAAAAACCTACTTTCTGACAAGCTTTCAAAAGCAGCATCTCTACAAGCTGTGTTTAGACCCACACTTGAGCAAAGAAGATGGAGAATTCCACTGTAAGGTTTAACAACTGCTTCTTAGCATTACTCTGTGTTTTTCCATTATCCTTTTTCCTTTATTACCAGTGAGGCAGAATTTGTAATGCCAGAGAGGTGTTACCAATAGTAAGTGCTCACTTGGGATGGTCTCTTTTTACATCCTGCTTACTTCCTTCCATTTCAAGAGCCTGATATGAAAGGCTTAATCATAAGTTACTTAATTCAGCATTTTTTGTAATTATTTAGGAGTTTCCTGAGAGAGAATAAAGATCTTCCTTAGATATAGACTCCTGACAATTCAGAAATTAGTGTATTCCAGTACTATGCAGTAACTTCGAGTTCCACACTGGTTAGAGAAACTTGATCAATAACACTACTGAATTAGGTTACATGTTTAATTAATTATTTAGAAGAAATAATATAACAGTAAATAAAACTCTGAACCACTGGCCATAAATAAATATATTCTTTCAAAAGGCTACTAAAAATTCTTCATGGTAATTATTATTAATATTAAACTATTTGGCTAAAGGAGTAAACACTGTCATGAATCACAAAATAAGTGACACAAAATGAAGTGCAAAACATTCATGTAAGAAAAAGAACTAGATACACAAAAATGATATTGTATCTGAATTGCTTTTGGGTGCAATTATCTTCCTCACATGTTAATATAATTTTGGCATATTATTATATGTTTTATCCCACGGGGAATTTTAATTCAGAAGCACAATTATCAATAAACTTCCCTCACAAAAACTACCAGTCTCACCTCCTAGTCTGATTTTCTCCAGTCCTCTTCTGTGCAGAAAGAGAAGTTTGGAGTATATGTGTTTCCTATAAGGGCAAACATTTCTTTTCTCCTTGTTTACTCTGCCACACAATTTATAACAGCCTTCTATTATATGGTGTCAGAACACACAACACTCATTTCATATTGATTAAAAAGCATTTTAAAACATGTTATCACATTTTAAAATACAGCCTGCATGTTCACCTCCATTTTTTGATACACACAAATACAACAGATATTAAGCATGGAAGGCATCATGAGTAGATCATAAAACAAATACTTTGGTCAAAACCACAGGGCATTCTCTGCCTTCAATCAAACCATGCAATTAATATGAAATTCTAAATACAGAATATAATGCCACATAAATAGTATAACAGCCAAGTCCTGTCTAAGAAGCCATATGTTTTTTCCCATTGTTCAAAAAAAGGAGATGACTTCCCGTCACTTATGTTTCTGATTAGCAAGGTGATTTATGCCACAATCACTAAAAATGCCAGCAAGTGAATGAGAAAATGCATAGTGACTGCACCAGATGTGCACAATAAACAGGAATCCCATTGTAATCTCTGGTACTTAGTTTATATGAAGGTAATGTAAGAAACACTCTTGGATATGGCAAAGTCACTCTTTTTTTACATTTGACTATAAATGATATGAAATAAATTGTGTGTTTTATACTTTATGGCATGCATACATTGATAAATTAGGTACAGTTTTGTATCCCAACTTATCTACAAGACAAACCTGGCTAAGATCATGGGGATTAATTGCTTCAGAAGTGTGAAATGCAGCTTTTCCATTCTTTTCTGCACACTCAGTGAAGAAACAATGATTAATCACTGTTTAACTATTCTCCTGAGGATCTACAAGATTGCCAAAGCAGGACTTATCCTCATAAATCCAAAAAACACAGGTTTAGATTTGTTGCCAACAACTGAAAGAACATGAACTCAGAGCCATTCGTTATCAGATTAAAATAATGTCAAGGCTTTAGAACCTCCTACAAGAGTAAAATTCTTTTTAATTTGTACCTAACAATGGGAATTGGAGTATCAAACCAGATTTAAGAAAAATGTGTTTGTATATATGAACATATCTCCCATTATCAGAAGCATAACATCCTTATAATACAGCCACTTCCATTAATCCAGCATAAGAGAAGCAGCACCTTAAACAGGAATGCTTCCATTGAAATTAATGCTCAGGAAATGAAAAATACCCAAACAACTCAGTTAAAATTACACCCATTTCATTTTTTTGCAAAATATCCTACTTATGTATATAAATAGATTGTTTAAATGTCTTAGAATTTATTTAGACATCTTAACTTTCTGATAGAGGATTGTACTTGTAACAGTGCTTAACATTTTCTAACCAGTTTATAATAAACATTTAATAAAAGTCACTGTGTTTAGTACAGAATTCAAACAGACCACACCATCAAATGAGAAATGCAAAAATTACCTGTTTAAAACTTTCTCCATTTAAAGAAGGTATTCATAAAAATGCAAAATTTCATCATGGAAATAACAATGCTGCACAGACTTGGGCTGTATACAATGGCATCAGAGGATGAATACCCTTTTCTAAAAAGTTCCAGTTTAAGAATTTGAGTATCTATTTCTGCCTTTAAAGAGACAAGAATAACTGATGTCAAACACTGCCTTAAAGATTCCCACAGGGGAAAAAAAAACCCAACCAAAACCCAAACCAGAAAAACCCCACCACATTTAAATGACTGTAGTATTAGGAAAGATAAGAACATTCCATCCTTCAAAAATGCTGTGTCAATAACAGATAAGCTGATGTGGGAGAGAGGAATCCATGTCAGAGTTCCCAAGTGCCTTGGAGCCAGAGTAAGCAGGTAAAGCCTGTTGCTGACCGGTGGCTCTGGCCTGCAGCTGTTCCCACTGGCCAGATCCCTGTGCTGTTCTGTGGCCTCCTGTATCTCCAGCTGCTCCTGTTCCTCCATTCCCCCATCACACTGGGGTGTTTTCCCCAAAACAAGTTCATGCTGATAAGGTCTCCTACTTGGCTGCAGGCAAAGTCTAAGAACAAACCGAGGGATGCTGAGAACTGTAACTTGACTCTGCTGTCCAGGGAGGGGTATCTGCAACACCCCGCAATACCTCCCTGGGGATAGTGCTATCTCTTTGTGTTACACACCTCACAGATGTGGCAAGCTTAGCCAAGGAAACTGGGCTGCTGGAGTTTTAATATTGTGCTGTAAGAGACATTAGCTACAGAAAATCCACACTAAGTAAGGGATGAATTTCTTAACATTATTTCTATAAATGTGAGTGTGACCCAGAAGTTACCAGGAAAGAATGAACCTTCTCTGGGTGACATTGGCTTTAATGTAAGGATAACCACAAAGGAGGCAATTGAGTGTGATGCTAACATTTTAAGTACACTGCACAGGCTGAGGTGCTGGCTAACTACATGAGTAACACATGCTCATCTGGAACACCCTTTTGCTTGCAGTATTGTATGGATTTTCTGACATTTCTCTAAGTTTTGAAAATCGGAAGACCTTGATTGATTCCCAGATCAGTGAAGGTGTTTACCAGCTCGCATCCTTCTCAGAGACAACTGAAAGGTAAATTTATAAACTCATCAAATTTCGTTAAACCAGAAACTTCAGGCACTACAGAAAATGCTTCACTGGCATTTCAGCTTCTTCTTCAGATCAGTTGCTAGGGAGGACCAGTATACTCAATCAAATCCCACAGTACAACTAATATCCACTCTTGTTTGTAAAGCACTTCAAGATTTCCGACTACAAATATTAACCAGCCTGTGTTTACTAGGATTTCCACATTTAAGTAGCCCAATTTATACTTTTTCCTGTTCCAAGAAACATTTGACAAATATTATTCTACTGTTATTATCAACTTTCTGAGGCTGAGGCTCACTGTGGAAAGACGAAATCAAGTGTGCAATGTATCCCTTCCTTACAGCAAGAAAATAATTCACTGCTCACTTGGTCATTAAACAGAAGTCTTTACAAACTCATGTATACTGGGATTAACTGCTCACAGAAGTGGTTACAACTACAGGTTTTAACCCTATTTACCAAATTGAGGTATTGAAAACTATTCTTTCACCTTTTCTCCAGATATGCAGCTCCTAGTACCTGATTAGGAGTGGAACATCAGAATTATTATGATGTTTGTATATTCTGCAATATTAGTTTTAGGTTTGCTTAAAATATGTTTCACAATGCACTGGAATGTGTTATCCTCCATATTAGGTATGCAATGTGAGTAGGGGGAAAAATACCTGAAAACAGGGATATTCAATAGTTATGAAACCTGGTGCTATCAGAGTAACTTAAAAATATGGATTAAGGTTTTACTTTGCAGATTGCTAACATGCAATAAAACGGCAGAACTTCCACTGTTATATTTCATGTATATTATTTTTTAATTATAGGTATAGTGTATTTCTGACAAATTTCTTACTGAACAACTATAAGCATGTATGGAAAAAATTAGATTATCTATTAAAGAAAGTGCCTGATTCATATGCCTATGTAACTCTTACTGTATTATTCATAGCAAGAGGAATGTTTTTACCTACCTTCAATAATTTTTGTCTTGCTACTCCTTGCTTTTCTTCCTTCCTGTTGGACTAGTCATCAAAATATTAAAGGTTCAGAGAAACTAGGATTATATAAAATTATAGAACTGTTTTTGGAGGCCTATATTGCTTGAAAAATTCTTCCAAATATTTTTGTAGCAAATCAAGAAAAATAATGTATGTTCTGCTGTTCAGTGATGCTCATCATCAGCTGCTACAACACTACATGGTCACTTCAGTACCTATTTTAAAAGTACTCTTGCCAAATGTTGCTCCTGTGAGACATTCAGATTGCAGTAACAACACTTTTCCCTCTCATTTTCATTCAACTAATGAATCCAGACAATTTCCACTACTCCTCACTCCAGCTGGACTTCCAAAAGGTCTTGTACCTGAGCCTTCACTGCTTACAATGCAGATGGTGAAAAAATGCTCTACAGTATTTCCCCAGGAATACCACTAATTACTGTTAAGGCAGTAATACCATCCTCGGCTTTCCTGCATTTATTTCCCATAATTTAATGAATTTCCCAGTTTCTTGTTTTTCAGCTCTGTATATATACGGGCTAATCCTCAAGATCATTAAAAATTTCAGGATCATTCCTTACAACCCTCTTCCTTGGACATGAAACAACTTTCTCCAGCAACAAAAATGTTCCTCTATATTTCTCTTCTGGACAAATCTCAGACTACACAACCAGCTTCTATAGGAAAACATTTCAAGCATCGAGTTTCATTGCTTTCCACATCACTTATTTGCACTTTCTCTTCCTACCTCACATAACTTGCATACAGATATGTATGCACACAAAAGAGGCACCCTGATACTGCAGCACAGACACTACTACTCCCCTGAATAAAGATGAAAAAGCAAAAATATTAAAAATGCGTAACAGCAGAATGTCTGGCATAAAGCTCCTTTTAACATACAGTACAGAAACAGAATCTCACATATTAGCTCTTTATACAGTACCTCTGACAATCCCCACCTTTGGGATTCAGGTTTGCTCTGAGACCTGTTTAGTGAGCTTGCACAAACTCATGGGCTTTCACGGGGATCACCGTTGCATCACACCACTCCTTGGAATCACCCCTAGCTCTTTGCAAGTGTCAGCTAGGACTGAATGCTTCAGAGCATCTTTTCAGCACCACAGACTACAGCATCACCTTTACCAACAGGAATCAAAGGGAGTATTTATCTCTGTTGAATACAATAAGTACTACAGCCTAAAGTTGCTGAATGCTACGTCTGCTCTCCCACACATCTTGTCAACCAAAGCAGAGTTTTCTATGACAAGATTTTTTTTTTTTTTGGTACACCAGACAGAGATCTCTCAAAAGCCAATCAGAAATCATGAAACAAATTCACAACAAAAACTAAGTTATAGCCAAAAGCCTTACTACCTTCTGTTTCAAACACAAGGAACATTCCTACAATTCGGCATCATCTAGCATTGACAGATGGAAGCACATACCTAGAAAATTCATAGCCTTCCCAGAGAAGTGAATGAGAGAGAACTTCCCCATATAAAAAATTCTAGTCATATTAATGAGTATGAATAAATAGGGATATAGTATTAAAGACAGTCATCTTAAGAAATATAGCCGGGTTGGAAAGTATCTTGATATTTATTAAACGAGGGTAGGAAAAAAAACTGTACAAAAAGAATTGCATGAAATACAAATGCTTACTGTAATACAAACAATATCATCTTTACTACTACAATTGGATTTGTGAAAATGAAACATTTATATATATGTGGATGTATACACATATACTTTTTTTTTAGATCAGAGACATTTATTTTTTTCTCAAGTGTTTAACGTGCTAGTGCTCATAATAATGAGAAAACTCTGAAATATAAATCAACTTGGGTAAAACCAAGCTATATAAAAAAGTGGGAAAGCCTGCTATGTTTTCTAACTATTTGACTATTCAAGGAGTCTTATATTGGAATAATCAAGTTTTAACAGAACACAAGCTTCCATGTTTTGTTCATAACACTACTTACAATAAAAAAGTGATTGCAGAAATATTTGAAAGCCAACATATCTTAAGAGCATTATTTCTCATATCTTTTGACTCAGAAGGCTTTATCATTTCACAGGTCTCACATTTCATCCTTATCTTTGTCTTTATCCTTTATCTTACAGAATTCTAAACAGAAGAGCAATGATGCAGAGGAGGTTGAATGCAAACTCCAGCATCATTAATGATCCACACGTTTAGCCACAGATCCAGAGAACTAGATGGCCACACCAGAACAAGAATACCCAAGTCTAGCTATATCTGGACAGTAACGAAGACAGACCAAAACAAATGGCACTGCTTGGGCCCACAGTATTAATATACAGTATTTAATTTATAAACAAAGTGCTGTCATAATTTCTTTCACAAACTTTTCCTAATTCTTTTTTATTTTCATTCATTGATGCCTAAATAGTAGCAGAGATTCTTGGAATGTCTGGTTGTAATTGTGTTAGATTGTGGTTTTCAAAAGCAAAGCAGCTGCTCTCTCCTAATTTCTTTCAGAATCTGGAAAGAAGGTCACTAGGCCAAGGATTAACAGAGAATGCTACATGAATGAACCACTGCTTACTGGCAGGAAGGGAGTTTCACTAAGATCTACAGCCAAATAAAATTTCAGTAGCCATATATTTCTACTGAAGCAAAATCATAAGGGTTCATAATACTTGTGGAAATGCATTTGAATGACATATATCTACCCTACATCCAACTACAAGTATGGCTGAATGCAGATATATTGTTCCCTCCCAACATCACAAAACTAACAGATGGTTACTATTTTGAGCTGGAATTAAAATTTTGCCATTATTATTATTTTATTAATGTTGGCAACAGCAAGAGCAGCAGGGTACAATGACCACAGGTTTTTACTTTCAGCTGACTGTGGAGAAAAACGTGGACATTTCCACCAAAGGCAGACCTCACGCAAGTGCCCAACTGAGTTCCTCCCTTAAAATGACCAGGGCAGAAATGGCAAGGAGGTATTCTACCAGGTGTGGGCTCAGAGGTTAAGGTTACTTTTATTCCATTATAAAGTAACAATAAAAGAAATATCTTCCAGGGGAAAGGAATCATCAGTATGGGTTGCCTGCTCATGAAACTATGTAAGTCTAGCAAAGAAAATGCAAAAATATCTCACAGAAAAATGGTGGCTGAAACAGGCTTTAAAGTCATCACCACTATTAGTTTGAGACTGAATATTGAAGTTTCCAAAGTAGTTTTTTCCTGAAAATTTCAGATACACAGCTGGAACCATTTTACTCCTTTTTATACAATTTCCTTCTGTCCCATGAGATCTGACTTTTCCAGTGTGAATGAATACATGTGCAGTGAAGGATTAACACATCGCTGATTTTTTTTTTCTTGTTTAAATAATTCTGTGTAGGCAACACAATTTATTGGTATAAAGTAGGATTTATGGTAATATATTTCCTCTTCAAGACATAAATAAGATTTCTTAATAGTTTTCTGTAATTCATTTTCTTACAGTACCACATTCTCATACATTTACTAGCGTAATGCATCTGCTAGAATAGCAATTGCATACCCCGAACACTGTTTTAAAAAGTCTTCAATACTAACAATCCAATCTGCTAGAATCTTCTTCCACAATTCACTGTCTACATCTTGCAGCCTTTTACCTTCCTACAGCATATGCTGGATTTAAAAAAAAAAAGAAAAAAGAAAAAAGAAAAAAAATTACAAAACAGAAACATACAAGGTTTTAAAGAATATGAAAGCTATCAAACTAGAAAAGTAGAATGTTCTACTGAAATAATTATATGAAAATTTACAGGTCTTTATTTTTCAACATTTCCCCTTACTTCATGTTATATTGCCTTCATTTTCTGAGAAGTTAACTTTTCAGTCTCTGGTGGTGATAATTAGAAAACGAACTGCACATATGTCTGTTTTTTTAACGTGGACAGAAATTATGTAATTATTCAAATTATATCAGAATTTATATTCAGAAAATTGGTTGTCAGTCAGAAGTGTCTTCTTTATAAAATGACAAAATGACTCCACTAAGAGCAGATGAATTCTAACATGAATATCCACTTACAAAATTCTCTCTTCTGTTAACACATTCTCAACAGTTTAGTTGTCTCTGCTGGAGTACCTTCTACTAGAAAGCCTTAGGATTTCTTTCTTTTTTTGACTGCAGAGGAGCTAAGAGAAATAAAGGGACCAAAGTAAAGAATGGGGTATGTGAGAACATAAAGGACTTACATTTTAAAATTTCTGCTGCCTAATACAATATCAATATACAGAGACAAATGTTTTGCATATATTTAATGGCAGTTACCTCAAATACTCCCCACAAGTCTTATGATATGACGGATTCTGTTGGCAGCACCTCTCTGAGGTGCTCTTCTTTCAGGAGCTCAGTGGACAGCAAAACAGAGGAGAGAAACACCCACAAATACAAGGGATATTCAGAAGGCCTATTTAAGCTAGAAGTTCTTTTTCTAGTGCTGTCCATGTAGCAGTTGCATAAATGTTCCAGATACAGACATACACATATACATGCACGTATAAAAGTTATTGTCAGTGTATAAGTTACTACTATCCTGAGACTGAAATAATTTATGTAACATCTGTTTTCATATTTTTTCTAATTTTTTCTAATTAACATGCATATTTAACACATAAATGCTCAGACCACCTATTTTTCTGCTGATTTTTTCCCCTTCCTAAGTCATGTGTTCCTGTGGGGTGCTCAGTACAGATGAAGCGTTAAATTTGTTTGGAGGAATAGCGGGGGCATAGTAAAGAAAATACTTCAGACTATTTAAAAGAAGAAAATATGCTAAGAAAATAGTTTAAAAATGGGCTACAATGGCTTACAATATAAAAATAAAGGGACTTTCCAAAAAAATCTAGTTTTCTACTTATTAATCAAAAGTGGAATGTCACTGACCTCCCACCCATGCCCAAGATATGTCAAGAGTTTAGCCTCTGAACTTTCAGCATTTCTACTTCCAGCTTGTACTAAAAAGCAGGGAGTAAAACCCTGAGTCTATGCAAATTGAATTTTAGTGATATAAGAAGCCATAGCTGTGGGTTTTTTCATTTCCCATTGTCAATACTTAAAATATTCACTTGAAACTAAATGGTACAAAGCACAGAAAGTCAACTGTATCAGAAACAGATTTAAAACCAGCAAATGCTGCTATTATATTGTGCTGTTCACATAATACCAAATTGTTAAAATTAAGTTCAAAACAGAAAACTTGGAGAAGACAATAAATTCAGAGGCGTGGAAATAATTTATCCCATTACATTTACAGGACTTAGCGGAAAAAGGTGCACGTTTCCACAGCCAAGACCTGCCTTAGAAGGCCTTAGAACTGTGAATATGTTTGGGTCCATCTTCCTCCTCCCATCTTGCCACAAATCTAAAATGGAGAGCACTAAAAGCACACACCACCTTTTCTATGTGCGCGCTACACGAACACTGTTTGCCGCAGATCATGTGCATTTATGTGACGTTAAAAGCCATAACGCAATTCAAAACACAAGAGAGGGAGGGAAGGCGAGGGAA
>VZRX01017047.1:0-84276 GCA_013398075.1 Notiomystis cincta
GGGGGGGTTGGTCTTACGCAACTGCAGACCCTCCACTTCCCCGCCCCTGGAGGAGCCCGTTCAGGGGCTTTCGGAGGTGAGACGGGGCTCTCCGCCTTCCTCGGGCGGAGGGCAGCTGGAGCCGGAGCGGGCGGATCTCCCGCCGCCGCGCAGGTACCGCGCTCCCGAATCCCGCCCGACCCGGAGCAGTGCAGCAAGGCGGGGACGGGATTTACCTGCACCACCAGGCTTTTCGGCGGACAAGCAAACGTGCAGATAACAGGCTGATGAAAACACCTGTCCTTTTCATAAAATTGAAACGTGATTTCTTGGGCATTAGAGCCATAGCCAATTATCAAAAGGACAAATGTATGAATAAATTCGGTGTTCTTGTACAGAAGATGTTAATGTAACAGATGGGTTTAAGAGATACAGGTGCTTCTCCTACCAATTCTGCTGGCAAAATATTTTTAGCAGTGTTTTGTTATTAGTGTGCCTGTGCATAGGCATTCTCTTCATATATTGGAAAGTTCACATCTCAGGTGTATCACTATCTCTTTATGAAGAATAAGAAGATGTACATAATTGATAATCAGAATATGATATGCAACAGAGAAAAATAAGTGTATGTGGAAGCTCAGTCTTTGTAAAATATATAATCACTGGCCCTTTCAGACTACGTGCTTCCTAGTAGTTGTTTCTGTGACACATTTTCAGAGTCATTAATTTTCACTACTACCGTAGTACTTGACAGAATGCCTTTTCTTTTTAAAGAACATAATTCATTTAAGAACATCAGTTTGCTTGAAAGATCTTCTAGTACAGTGTTCAAACAGCACAATCCATTTTGGGTTTGTGGACTGCGATCAATTCTAATTAAAACTTTAATTATATTTTTCTCCATTCAAACAAAGCATGAAGTAGTCTGGGGTAATGTTGCTGTCAAGGAAAAGTAAGGATACATTTTCTTCATCTTGGCTATGTGTTATCCCTGCCTTTTAATTCAGGACTGAATCCTTAATCTTGTTATTTATCCACAAACTTTTATGACATAGGGCTGCAATATTTAACCAGTTTTCTAGGTTGCCCTGATACAAAGGTATACCTGCAGACAGAATTACACCTCTGGTTTTTCAACCTGCTTCTTGTTCTGCAAGGTCCAGCTGTTGCCAGCACATCGGTTGAGTCGTCAGGCGGCATCTCCTCGGAGTGTCAGGGCGTTATGTAACTCCCGGCACAGAGCAAATGCCAGAGATGTCTCCGCCTTCCCCCGGGTGCTGTGCCACAGGAGTCAGAGCTGGCCCCACCAGAGGGAAACTGCTGGCCAGGATGATGAGGCCAAGTCTAAGCGGGGTGAGATGGGGCAGGGCAGGGGGAATCAGGCTGGCTGTGCAGGATGGGAGCGGTGCAGTGCCGCTGGCTTCGGTGCTCTTTGGAAAAGGTGCCACGTGTCCCAGGGTGTGACATCCTGCTGACTGCAGCATGGCTGGGGGCTGGGGGCATCCCGACCTGCCTTCCAGCAGGGTCCTGCTTGAGGACTGCAGCAGCATTGTGGTGCTGCAGGCCTCCTGACTCTTTCTGTTCATACACTCAGTGTAGCTGCAGGAAGGATCTGAATCTAAGGATACAGGTCCCCTTAACAAACACATGAACGTGGTGAATTTTCTTGTGGGGGATTCTGTAGTTGTTTACATTTCAAGCTGTTGTCCTGGTTCTGTTTTTCAGTTTTGGGATTGTGATGTTATGTCTATCTGCCCAATGGATTCCTAAGCTTTTTTGTATTGTATCTGTGCCTCATGCTCCCGTTTTAGGTATTCAGTTCTGTCAACTTTTGCAAATTCCCATAGATTTCCAGAATTTTATGTCACTTGGCCAAAAAGTGCTGGCTCATCCTCTAATTGTAAATCAAACAGCAATGCACATTAATTGAAGATAGAGTTAAAACATTTAAAATGTGGTAAACAGATTTGGTTTTAAAGTCTTAGGAATTGAAACACACAGCACTTACCCTGAGCAGCTGTGCTCCTTGTGATGTTAAACATTGTCAGCACCGGTCTGCATCCTTTTGGTTTCATTAAGTATTGTTTTAGCAGTGTGCACTGGGGCTAAATACCCTTTGTCATTTGAGTGGTCTGTAAAGAAGCTTGTTTCCAGGTGGGTTTGATTGCCCATGGATTCTTTGCTTTCCTTTAATTTTCTCTTACATTAATAGAGAAAAGCAACTGTGTGATCTTCCTGCACTATTTCTCATGCCTAATTGTGATCCAGACTACTCTGTAATGAACCTAGACCATTTCATCTGTCCCTATTTTCTTTTGAGTCACTATTACCTGCATTTGCACACTTTTTGCCATTCTCTGTATCCTTGGGCTTCTTTTTTCTTCCTTCAAAGTGTAATTTTGTTCCTTCTTTTTATGCACGTTCATCGCATCTTTGGATCACTTTCTGCCTTACCAGTTGTCTCCTTTGCTGTTTATTTCTTTCTTGGGAGAGACCATGGTTTCCTCCATAGCTTCTCCCCATGGCATCGCTGAAAGCTCTGAGTGGTACAGGAGTACAGCACCCACAGGGTGAGCATTTGCTGTGCTGGAAGATGTGAGGATCCAGATGGGCTCCCATCACAGGGCGGCGCTTTCTTACCTCAGCTCCAGCTGCTTGTCTTTATTCATAGAGAGAGAATCCTGTCTTCTGAATTTTGGTCTGAGAGTAACAGCTATAAACTCTTTCACAGAAAATTAAACAGATGATAAACAGGATACTTGTTCGTGGAATACGAAATCTCAGGGTAGTGCTACAAATTTATATTGCTTTTTAAGTTATAATGTGATAAGAATATATATGTATTTTTTCTTTTTTTAACTATGTGGATGTTATCCACAGGGGCTCTGCTTTCAAGAGCTTTTCCATATTTGGATGTGAATGTGACTGAAAGGACAATAATACACTTGTAGGAAATTAAGGCAGATTGTTAGAGATGGTCTCAGAGATGCAAATTGAAAAAAGTGAGTAGTTTCAAGGAGACAGTTGAAGGCGAAAAAGATAAAAACCACTTGATAGTCAAATTCACGCATGTGTTTATAAAAATATCAAGCTGTTTTTCTTTGTGATTATTCCCTTGAGGAAAGTAAGGAACAGAATATGTTCTGTAAACTAACTTGTAAATCCACAGCTAATTGAAATAAATGGTGCTCCTTGAGAGTGAAAGGACAACTGCATCTTTGGTTGAACTAAGCACATTATATTCTAAATTATGATATCAAGGACAAAGAAATAAGCATTACAGATATTATTGAAGATTTTCTCCCTGAAATAAAACACACAAAGCCATATTTTGAATGCTAGACTGTAAAAATTAGTGGAATGTATTATAACTTTCTCAGTTTCGCTGTTTTGAAAAATCAGGAGTTTGCTAAATTCTTGAGTTTGTCAACAACCTATGAGCTTTGAAGTAATGAGAATAGATAATATGGGATTACCAATTTTAAGATAATTATAATAAAATAATTTCTTAATAGGAAGATAAAGAATTTTAAAATCACTTTATCATCACAAAGCCATTTGAGGAAGATTATCTACACAATCCGCATTAAAAAAGTCTGAATTGATGTGCAGGAAAAAAGATATAATGATGATTCTTATGGCTTTTACACTAATTTAAATATGAGATACTAAATGTTTTGGTTAAAATGACCTTTACTCACTTTTGGCTTAAAGCAGATTACATTTTAAATAATTGATGATTTCAGAGAAGCATCATTGTTTTTATGCAGCACTAGTAAATATCAGAAAAAATAATTTTACTTATTTCTTGTTCACTAACTTAGACTTTCTCAAAGTTCATTTATGAAAAAATCTAAAAACTGAGATTCATAAGATCCATACAAGTGGTGTTGAACTTTTTTTTTTTCTTTTTGGTCCTTTCAGGATATTTTTATGCAGTAGTTAGGCATAAAAAATAGTATAGTTTTAACTCCTAATGAGTTGAATCAACCAATATAATAACAATGGTATTACTTTGGTTGCTCAAACTTTGTACAAGTCAAAATGTGTACACAAAAAGAAAAGTTGTGGCAGTAATTTGCAGAGTTTTTAGACTAATAAAGCTCTAAAACTTTTGATGAGAATTAATTTTATTAGTTTTGACTTCTAGCTAAATAGAAAGTTGTATGTT
This sequence comes from Notiomystis cincta, assembly GCA_013398075.1. Taxonomy (NCBI): domain Eukaryota; kingdom Metazoa; phylum Chordata; class Aves; order Passeriformes; family Notiomystidae; genus Notiomystis; species Notiomystis cincta. Next base: position 4,151 of record VZRX01017047.1, read on the forward strand.
AGAGATGAAAGCTCTTAGATTCATAAATGTTTAAATCTACAAGGGAGATTAATGAACATTTTAATCTTGTCTAACAGGGGCCGTAGCATTGACTCAGCGATGCCTCTACTCTCCTGTTCATGAAACATATCCAAATTTAGGGGAGGGGAAAAGAAAATCAGCCTTGATTTAAAGACCATGGAGAATGGAAAATGTATCTCTGTTCTCTCTAAGCCTTTTTAGTAATTAATTATCCTTAGTGTTAAAATGTGTTGGTTCTGGACTTCATGACGAGTTCTTGAACCAATCAATCCCCAAAGTTGAAAAAAAAATCTTAAATAGATCAGCTGTTAAGCCTGATGTGTGTAGGGTACCTATGACTTGATTTTAATATCTAAAAATAATTTCAGAAAGATAATATGTTACTGCTTTATTTTTTTTAATGAAAGTTTAGTGTTCCACTTCATGGAAAACATTTTTACTCAAAAGTAGATATTAAGTCATTCACTGTAAGATAGATTCAAATAGCAGTGAGGAGATCTGAATATTATCCTTTTTGTGGACTGCATTTGAGAATATATGTGGTTTAATTAGATTTTATTCAGAATGGAATAGTCTAAAATTAGAAAATGTTGTTTATAAAAGCTCTTACAGCATATTTCTCTGTACTCTTATCTGCTATATTTAGAAACACAAAGTAACTGAAGACTCTTAGAGAATGAAATCTGAGATAGTAGTTAGAATTAAAATGCTTTTGTTTTTTAGTAGAATTTGATATATGTAGAGGAAAAAGTAAAGATTTTCTCAAGTTAGTGAAAGTGAAGATTGTAAAATGTTTTTAGAACTGAAAATAAAACCAGCTTATATAATGAATAATGCTGCAAAAAGTTCTTTGTGCAAGTATTGTTGACATTGAGCACATATCCAGTGAGTTTCATTACGATGTTCTTTCATTGCACCAGAATATGGACTATATGTTTTAAGCAGTCATTTTTCCTTTTAAATATGCTTTTTTTTTAAAATCATACAAATGAGTACCAACATTTGTGAATGTTCTTGAAATTTGTGTTTTGAATGGCTTGAAAGCCTTTCAGTTTGGAAGCTTGATTGCCTGAAAAGTGATTTCCAGACTGACTTACACAAAAGGATTGCATCTTCAAATGTCTAATGAAGTTTGGTCTGTATTTTTCACCTTTTTTTGTCTGTTTGGTTTGGTTTGGTTTGGTTTTGGTTGGGCTTATGTCATTGTTTTGTTGGAGTTTTTTTGGTTGGGTTTTTTTTCAATTTGTCTTGGATATGTCACATCGACCACATTGTAAGGTTGAACAATGCTCTACAAAGTGCTCCAGTTGACCTGAAATCTGGTCCCTGCCATCCATGCAGAATGAGAAAATTTAGAAGAATAGTATGAAATCAGTATGTTACATGTTTAAGCTTGTTAAAACTTTATATCATGCATCCTTAAATAAAAAGTGTCAAATAATCACAAAAAATGCATAAATATTCTTGCCTCCTTCTGTCAGTGAAATCCTAACAATACACCAGTATCATTGAAATGCCAAAGTGCTTAACAAAAGTAGCTTCTAAGACTCAATTTTCTTCCTCAGGTATGGTAAGAAGACCACAAAGTAGCCTTGATTGTTCTTCATAAGTAGGTTTTGTTTGCAGAGTTCTCCCCTCCACTGGGTGAGTTCTTAGCCATTTAGTTCAATGGCTATTGTTTATTCATTTTCATTCCTATTTGGGAAAACCAGAAATGGTTGAAGGGGCAGTGATGTTTTCACATTTTTCTCTTGTGTCTGCCACAAAGAGGTGCTGCTGGAACGCAGACCAGTAAGTGCCTCTTGTTTCTACGTGACTGGAGGTGAACACGACTCAATCAGCCTTCCCACTCTGTTATATGAGAATGTAATCCTGAGGTGTCAACAGGTACCAGCTGCCTCGTGTCTTATCTCATCCTTAGCTTTTATTGATCCCTTTTTCCCTCCCTCTCTGGCTCTGCTTCCTGTCTTTGGTTCTGCTCCAGAGGTCTCCTGTTGCCTAAGAGCCTCCCTCTCCCTGGCGATACCGGCTGTGCATGTTTAACCATGGGGGATGCCTCCTTCATCTTGCGCTGTAGCTGTGGTTCTGTGTTTGTTTTTAAATTGTGAGCTTTATAAAACAAGGATCTGGCCTTTGCACACGTTCTAGAAAGTGCAGCTCTATGTACAGTGCTGTAAGGGTAAATCCTTTTATTAAAATTCTAACAGCGTACAAGAGATATATTGTACCTACAACCTGTGAGAGAGAGAGGGTGTGTGTACAGGATGTCATGGAGTGACTTTGAACCAATCCATGCCTGGTGGCAGCACCTGGCTTTGCCCCCTGCAGAGTTAATTAGGATGCATTCATACTCGTTCTACTTGCCCCCAATGGGGCTGTTGAGGGGCAAAGCCAGAGCTGGAAGCTGGCCGAGGCACACACTGTTCTCCAGCTGCTGGGCTGCAGCATAGATACACCCTAGAATATGCCCTAAGCAGCTGGGTTTGTAGCTAGATATCTCTAGATATGTACCAGGTATCTGGTATTTTCACAGAGAAGTCTGTAAGAAGTCACAGTACACTGTAAACAGGTGTTGAGTACAGCTGTGTTCTTTCTGTGTGTCCGTCTGCTTTTTCTTTTGAATCGCCCTCTTCAGTGCCTTAACTCCGTGTCAAGACCCAAGGTGTTCTTGTAAATCTGCAGACTAGAAGCACAGCCTATATTTTTCTTTTTCTTTTTTTTTTTCCTGGGATGTGGAATTTTGGGATAGGAAGATTCAGCATAGGAGACTGAAAAGGTTACAGTAATTTAGTATAACACACTCTGAGGTATTCATTCCTGCATAGTGCTATAAATTGTTCTATTGTATGTACCTGTCACCTAATGCTGTATGTCTGTGTTGTCAGTTTGCTTAACAAAACTTATTAGTGCAAGTCCTTCAGGTACAAAGCAGTTTGCTTTCTTTAGAGGAGAATGAGCTAGAGAACTGTTGGCTAATTACTGCTATTGTTTGTGAGATACATTATTTTAGATTATTATCTTCTTCAAATATTTGTAACCAACTGTAGATTTTTTTCATAATGTGGAACTATAAATAAATGAAAGCAGTGTAACAAGGTTCTGAATTGTTGCATGAGAAATCCATGGTATATATAAAATACAAGAGTATTTTTTATTTCAGTATTAAATGGTTCTATCATTACTTTGTTATTACTGTTTTAATGTTGGTTAATTAAAGCTAGTCAATTTAAAATTAAAAAAATAACCCTGCAACTTCATGTGCTTCAAATATACGAAAAATAACTGTCTGATTTTGACTTGAGCTTTAGTGGGTGTCTTGCATTGCACAGTCGGCTGAGGAGGAGACAGAGATATTTTTTAAATTGCACTTTCTTTCCATATAAATTGCAAGGTCTTGCAGTATGTGACTCATTTCAGCTGCCAGCATCTCCCTGTTGCCAACAGGAGTGTATTAGTGAAGACCAATAACAATATATCAATGTCAGCTCATCTCCAGATAAAAGAAAGAGTTCATGAAATGTTCAAGGTTGTTCTGGTGTTATATGTAACAGAGATAGCTGGAGATTGTAATTCTTGTGTTGCCCAGTAAACCCAACCATTTACTGTTGACAGTATTGAGATATTCAGAAGGTCTTCAGCATCTGAAGCTGTGTGGGATAACTGATATACTCCCTTATTTTTCCAACTCTGCATTTTGTCACTCTAACTTACAAGATTCTCAGTTCTACGAAGACCTACACAGCAGCTTGCAGCCATTTCAGTCTTGTCCTTCTGTTTTCCTTCGACAATGCCTTCAAGAAGTTTGCAAAAATTAGCATTTTTTGTTTATTCTGAATGAATTAAGTTAGTGGTATCACTCTGGGCACTTGACTAATGAGGTACTCGTGCATAAACATTGAATCTGGGAGAAAGAAATAAAGAAAGAAACAAAAGGTAGCAAATTCATACAAGTTACAAAAGCAAAGTCACCGTCTGACAACTGTGCTGTGCTACTTCACCACGCTTCAAAAATTCAAGTTACAGTAAAAGTGAGTTAGGCATGGTTGTACAGTGCAAAGAAATGTGTGCCATCAGTGGGCAGTGGCATTAGCAGCACTATTGCCAAATACTGACATCAGGAAATCTTTAGGAACACGTGGAAGGATGGCTTGATGGTCATTATTAAAAATTCTCATAATGTTAAATGTGAAATGGAGATTTCTGGATCAATCCCTGAAGCAACTGGTCCGAAGTCCAAGGCCATACAAACATAAGGACTCATTCTCTGAGCTGCTCTGTCTGATCCCTGCTGGAAAAAATTGTATCAAGGAATGGATTTGAATAGTGCAGAGTACATGCTGAACTACCAAAACACGTCTGTGAGTGACTAGGTTTGAATACATGGGGAAATCTGTTGCTTTGAACACACAGAGCTGACTAGAAATGTAGGTGTAAGTGTTCAGCAAGCTCTCAGCCTAAAGAAGATGAGACTCAGGGAAAAGGAGAAGGTGTGATCATGAATCATGTCAGAGATGTAGGCAGGATCAGATCTCTGAGGATTTCAGTGCTAGGGAGATTCATTTTAAATGAATCAAAAAGGAAGGAGGGAGAGGGGAAAAGGAGTAGGATAACATTTGAAGATAGCAGAAGGCAAAGGTGTCAACATCTAGGAAACACTGAGGAGTGGAGTCTCTCACAAAAAGGGTGATTAATATGAAGAGTACTAACAGATGCAACACTTTTGGGGATTTTTAGGTGTTGTGAGAAAACTTCGCAGGGAAAATTTGAATTTGCAGGAAACATTGGATTTAATGATAAATCCATCTGATTCTTGCCACTTTTCTCTGAACTGCTTCTTCAGATGTAATGACAGACAAGCTCTATCAGAACTGTACTAGGGCAGAAGCATCTGAGTGAGGTGCTCAGAGGAAGTCACTGCTGGATGCCAATGACTACCTGAGCTGTGATAACTTCCCTTATACTGTGTGTCAGATGGGTGATAGATGTAGCTGCTGGAGAAAAGGAAGGAGAATTGAGATGGTTTTCAGTCACATCCAAGTCCTAAAAATGACCACAGAAACACCCCCAGTGCGGGTTCTCTCTGGCAGTGAGCTCTGTGTGGGTGCAGGGGAATATGCTCATCCAAAGGCATTTGGGACGTGAAACTAAGTGGGGAAAAGGACTGAAAAATAAAATGTGAAGTATTTGCATAAGACTTTATATGTTCTCTCATCATATGATTCATTGATCTTATGACTGAACAGCTGCTCTTAAAAATTCTGCTTTTCTGAAGTAAAAACCTGTTTGGAGAGCTGATTTTGAAGAATTTATGTGACAAGTTGCTCATTGTTTTGTATTTGTATTTTTGTGCTATGTAATTTTTTGCTGCTGATGTCAATTTTGAATGGGATATGACAACTACAGTATTGGAAAATATATCTAATTTAACATGATTTCATTCACTTAGTATTACGTGATGATGATGCAGAAGGCAGAAACATACCTTGTCCAAGAGCTTTTGGAGAATCGGTGGCAAAGTAGGGGATGGAATCCCAAACCCTTACTCTCAGAGAACTATAGACCCTATTTTACCCATGTGCTTGACCACAGTGCTAAAAATGAAGTTCCTGTCATGGGAGGAGCTCAGTTAGCACTGATAGATTGAAAGAGGCTGTACAAAACTTCAAACACTTTCTAGTTGTTACAAGTCAAGGTGGAAAAACATTTGGCAAATGTGTAGATTTTTCACCTCTAAGTATTTCAGTGCCATACATCAGCAAAGGCCAATCTGTGCCTCAGAAGAGGTGTTCTGGTATTGTTCTGGTATCATTCCCATGATTGTCTTCTGTCAGAGAGACTAGTGCAGGATTTGCTGAGGTGACCACATCTGGGGTTTTAAAAGAATGAAGATGCAGGCCTGGACATTTGGGTGCAAGCAGTGTCCCATTGGACTTGTGGTGTGACAGTGGTGTGCCCCAGTCTGTCTGGGCAGTGTCTGATTGCCCCAGCAGCAGGTGATCTATGCCAGGAGGCAGCAGGAAGGGGAACATGGCACCAGCTTGAGCTGAGCTCCCCCTCCAGCCCAACCCAGCCTTTCCTGGCAGGGCTCTGTGGTCACATCTGATAGAAAGGGAAGTTTTCCCTGTTGCCTCACTTTTCTACCCTTGCCTATTTTTTGTTTTTGTGGTTTACCTCACCCAAATGACCCTTTTTTCCTTTTCTGGGTGAAGAGGCATGACCAGTTTTTTCTTACTTACCTTGCACATGGCCACACAAATCCTGGGATATACACAAGACATTAGGCAAGGAGTTCTTTCCAAAAATGAATATGGTTCTTTGGAGAGCGTAACTTTTTTTGGCAGCAGAACTGGATCATGTCAGATTAAAATCGGTGTGTAATCATCCCATTGTGCAATGGGAGCAATACAGAGCTGTGATCCTTGTCTGCCTGTGACCTGTTCCTGAGGCTTGTCTTTCCTCTTGGCTCTCTGAGGTATTTGGTAGGAAGCTAAACATTGCAGTTTAGTAATACTGCCAAACCTTATAAATTCTTACAGCAGCAAGTGCTTGTCTGTAGTTGATGAACTATTTAACAAAATTATTAAATAATAATATTAATTAACAAATAATAAAAGTAATAAATATTGTATACCTTAAATTAAAATCATTAGTATCAGTAGCAGTCTAATTTTTGAATGTTTATGAAGTGGAAATAAGCAGGTATTTATGTGTCTCCCAGTTTCCTGTGCTTTTGCTGGTGAGATTTGTCAGGCAGTGTTGTGGTAATGATGATCCACTTGGACTAAGGCTGATGAGGAGTGAAATGCAGAGCGTGGACTTGGCTCTTTAAGCAGATAGTGAGGAGGTGCATCTCTCTGTTATCTCTGGGTTTTAATTACATTGGATTAATTACATCACTCTATTGCATCTGCATACAATTCTTATGTCAGTTTTAATTATTAGTTTAGCTGTGGTCCTTGACATATTTTTCCTTTCTAGGCTTTTGCAAAAAAAAAAAAAAAAAAGTGTCAACATGCTCATTGCACATGCATGCAAGGTTGTCAAAGTACTATGAAAAAATAAGGTGAGACCAGTTTCTCATTTGGATTTGAAGTTATCCTTTAGAAGGAAGCATGAGACTGACCCCTGTGCTTTGTACCATACAGCTGAATGGTAAAGCTCTCCTGTAATGTACAGCCAAACTCCACTTTAGACAGGCTTTGCAGCTTTTCCCCTTGGACATGAGCATTACCTGGAGATGAGCTTGAGTGTGAATGAAGAGAAATGTGAAGATTTCTCAGTACAGTGCAGAGAACAGGTGTAACCAGTCACATCCTGCTAATCCACAGGCTGTGCCTGAGATTTGCCACTGCAGTAAGTGTTTCCAGGAGTGCCTGTTATCTGCTCTTGCTTGTCTCAGAGGGGCATGGGTGTGACAATGTAAAGACCTGCTAAAAATAGTGGTTTTTAAAGTACTAGAGCAGAAGAAAATGAAAGGTTTGTATTTTATGTGGAATGGTCCATAAATTGCGTGCTTCCTGGTTTTCCTTTGAAAAATCCCTTACTTCTTTGGCCAACTGTGGGTGATCATTGCTTCCCGTTTATTATTATGGCAAAACATTAAAAAAATTAGTCATTTGAGCACCAGTCAGGCTGGATATAAGCCAATTCACCTCCATCAAGCTCTGTCACATTGTTACTAAATGCTGTCCAATCCACATTATGGAAGACAAAAGAAGAAAATTTGCCACGTGTAAGAGTTGGTTATACAAGTTTTTTCATCACATCAAGACTCAGGAGCCCATACAGCAAAGTTTCCAGCTTAGGTGTGTATTCTGAAAGTAAACCTGCAAAGTCTGGTTGTTTTTCAACAAAACAACTTGCTGGTTTTATTCTGCTCCTATGGCTTCAGACTATTCAATAGGACTTTTTATTGCTCTAAATGAAAAATTTAAATGTATGCTTCAGCTGTAGTGGGACTTTGCTCTGTCTGGAACAGCCCTGCATCCCATGGCTAGCTGAAAGGGCTCTGTCACTTGATACTTCACTTATTTTTTCTGCCAGGAGCACTTTGACAGCACATGCCTTAATGTGTCACTGCAGTATAACTTGTTCCCAGGGGAGCAGATGAACGAGCAGGGAGGAAATGATCATCCTGCCTCTCTTGCCGGGCAGTTTGCATCGATTAGTAGGCAAGGCTGCTCCCTGCTCTCTGCCATTCCTGCAAGGATTTTCCATACCTATCTTCCACTCAGCCAAAATCAAAACAAGCTGCACGTAGTGGAAGGGCAGTGGAAGCTGGTGGGAAGCGGCAAGCAGCCCTTCCTATGGTGAGCAGATGAAGCAGCTTTTCAAGAAGATTTTGATATATTCACTAGCATGAAGCTTACTCAGCCTGTCCCAATCTTTTCTCTTAAGTTTATCAGATCATTTATTCGAGTTTTGTGTCAGATATAATCTCCTGTGCATCTGTATTGCATATATTACCTTATGTCTAGACTGCTTTCCACTGGAATAAATATTGTCTTGGCTGGGAAGTAGGTGGTGTGGAGTGAAGCACAGAGGATGCTGCTGAGGTCCTGTTCCTGCACCTGGTGTGGGCACAGCCAGCCAGCATCAGGAGCATCTGCCTTGGGCAGGCTGGGGAGAGCTGTCCTGGGGAGAGCCCAGGAGCTGGGCTAGAAATCTGGCAGTTCTGAAATCCAGTGCACAACTCACCTCAGCAGCCACCAGGTAGTGACAGCTGGCACCTGCCATGAGGATACTCCAGGAGAATGGGAACCTGAAGACTGCACAGACAGCTTGAATGATGACCCATTTTTCCCTAAGATGTAAACATCCCACATCAGTTATGCCCAGGACACAAGTTTAACCTTGCATTCCCTGAGGTGTGTGTGAACCTTGGAGGAAAAGTTTCGTGTTTGCCTGGGTCAGACACAGGCTCAGGATATTGTGCCATTGCCTCTGCTCTGTGAGTTGGCTCTGGGAGAGCCTAACTGACATTTACCTACACTATTCATGAAGCAATTTGAAAATCTACCTCCAACATCTGTGCAGAACCTCCATATGGTATAGTATGGAGTATATAAATTCATAAAGTATTCAGCAGCAGCGAGCATAGCTGTGTGGGGATTTTGGGATCTGTAGGGATTCTTTTAAAGTAGATTTAATTTAGCTTAATTTAAATATTTAAAAGATTCTACAGCTCACTGCAGAATCTTTGATTATTTTTATGTGGTAATTCTCCTTCCAGTGTGGAATGGTTTGGAGTGGAACAGACCTTTCCACTAATCCAGGTTGCTCAAGGCCCCATGAAGCCTGGTCTTGAACTCTGCTAAGGATGGGACCTCCACAGCTTCTCTGAGCAACCTGTTTCAGTGCTTCCCCACCCTCACAGTAAAGAATCCTACTACTGATAATCCATTATAAGCATTAATAAATAATATGAAATTTATTACTAGAATCTAGGTTCATGTATCTTATACCTTCTACAAGGGAGACCTTATAGCAGCCCTCCAGTATCAAAAGGGGTAAAGCTGGAGAAGGAGTTTTTACAAGGGGTGATAGGATAAGGGGTAATGGCTTTAAACTGAAAAACGGCAGGTTTAGATTAACAAGACATTTTTCACTATGAGCATGGTGAGACAATGTAATAAGTTGCCCAGGGAAGTTGTAGATGCCAAATCCCAGGAAATGTTCAAGGCCAGTCTGGATGGGGCTTTAAAAGCAACCTGATCTAGTGAAGGGTGTCCCTGGCCATGGCAGGGATGTTGGAGCTGGGTGATCCTTAAGGTCCCTTCCAAGTAAAATTATATGATTCTATGAGTAATGAGAGCCTACATTTTTGTAGTAAAGTGAATAGCAAAGAGAAGTTCTCCTGTTCCTGATGTTGTTTGGGAAATGCTATTCCTAAATAGTTCTATGTATGAGTACTTTTGGTCTAGGGAATTGTTATTCATTGGAAATATAACTATTATCAAGATGCTTCTCGGGAGAATAAGGAAGGAATGAGAATGTTGTCATGTTGAATTTCTCAGGAATGCTTTTTGTTCATATCCACTACTAATTTTAATTTGAACTACTGTTCAAGTATAGGCATGTTCATAATTATTAAATCATCAGAAGTGTTTGAAGAAATTACAGAAACTTGGAAAATGCCAATTACCAAGGCAGTGAAGTTGTTTCTCTATATGTAAGAATAGAAAGCTAAGCCTGAGACTGAAACCACAGCTCCATAAATGGTCTTGCTGCACATCATGTTCCTACCCACAAAATCCAGGATGCAGTTACCTGGCTTTATTAGGCACAAAAGAAGGGCTGTCCCAGGAAGAAATTACCTCATCCCGAGGCTGGAACTAACACAAAACCCTGATCCTGAGAAAGGTGTATCTGCCTTTCTCAGGGTTTCCTTGCTGCTCCTGAGGCAGTTGGTGGTTAATTGGTGGTTAACAGCTCCATTTTGTCTCGGTGGCAATCAGCCCCGTTCCTTTTCCAAAAGCTCAGCTTTGTCTGAAGTGCCACCGTGTGATGTGCAGCTTGCTGCTGGTAAGCAAAGCTTGATGGACAGCCTGTGCTGTTTCCAGGGTGTAGGAAACATTAGGAAATACTGACAAGATCGGCCTGATGAAATAAATAGTGTTCTCCAGCTGCTCTTCGTCTTACTTTGGAAACATTGCTTTTTATGGCCACAGATTTTCCAGTGGGAAACACTGAATACAGCTCAGGACCAGCTTTATCTACGCTTCCACTGGTCCTAACTCCAAGAAACTGTTTGGCTCCTTGTGCTGTAATGGTGTTAGAATTAATTCTGATTTCTGACAGAAAATCACCCTGGAGTTTGTGCCTAAGGCTGCTAAATGTTAGTGCTGCATTGGAGATCCACATCAGCATTTTTGATGCATAAATAACTTGCATTACATGTCTATCTAGTATCCTATCTCAAGTATAGCATTTGTGGCACATTTAATGGTATTTGGTTATCTAAAAAGTGCTCTGTCAGAGCATACCACAGGTATCTAGGTGGTAGATGTAGTGTTGCTATTTATATCATAGTGCTCTACAAATATTAATAACACTGTGCTTCAGAGTGAGCTATAGCCATAAACCTGTAAAATAACTCCCCACAGTTCATCTTGATAGTCTGTTGAAATTGGACTGCTCTGACTATACCCCCTTCAGGCTCACTGCCAATCTCATATTTTATCCTGAAATTCCACAAGGAGACACTCAAAATAAACACTACACTAGCAACTGCTTGAATTATACTTAAGGCAGTAGCAAGCATCGGTTTCACTTTAGCCTCTCTGTGGCTTTCTTGGAAATCCATGAAGTTTGACCTTTTGAATACATTTTGCTCTTATTTATCTCCCCTGTTGACTGCAGTGGGAGCCAAATGAGCATAGCTGAGAAGGGAATGGGTATATCATAGATGCTAACCTGTTATGACTAAATTATCCCTGTTAGTCCCACGTTTCCCAGCACCAGGAACTTTATAGAGTGCATATCTCCTCACTAGCTTGCTTTCAGCAAAAATACAGCTATTAGATTTGCTTTTGAGTTTTCTTAGGAGGAAAACAAGAAAAAAAGCAAGCTAGAAATTGCAGTATTATTCTAGGCACCATTTCAGAGATGTTCAGCTTTTTGTTCTGCAAATGCTTTTTCTTTGCTTCTTTTGAAAACAGCTGATCTTGTAATTCACTATTAAGGCCTAAAGGTGATGAAAATAGCCCATCACCAAGGTCAGTATACCCTTGAATCAGACAGGTTTGCTAATTTTAAACTTCAGTGTTTTTCAGAAAGTAGTGTGTTTAGCAAGAATAAAGAGGTAGAATGTGGGATTGGGACAATATGAATGTTCACACATCACTGCCAATGAAAGCAAAGCTTACAGGTCTAATTTTAGGCTTTTCAGCCTTGGTATTGTTCCTTACAGCACAGTTATTTTCCATATGATACAAAGCACTCCTTTTTTTTTTTCAAGTTTTATAAACTGCTTTAGAGAACAAAAGCAAGGACAAAGTGAGTATATGTCATGGTTGAAAGCAAATCAAAGAACCTTAAGTAAGGCTGAAGTTAGAGATGGTTGCATGCCAGCTCTATATTCTGAGGACAGTTCTTTATGAAAAACAAGAATCTAGAGAAACATGCCACAAGACCTGGAGGTAAAATTACATCATCTCTGAACTGGGACCCTGGGCTGTGACTGGATGTGCTTCAACACATTTAGTTAATTTACACTGTGCTCAGATGCCTAGTAAGTTAGTCCTCTTTAAAAATGTCAAAATGACCTGTGCTGCTTGGAGAAGGACTTTTAGGATATTTACCTATCTCTCAGCAGTGTAGATGCAGTGAGGATATCACAACTAACTCTTTAACACCACATAGATGCTGTTTTCTAAAGTCAACTTTTACTGATGCATTAGTAAAAAAGTATAGGATTATAGAAACATGATACTGTATTCTTTGTTGTTGTATTCTTTCCTGTAGATCAATTACCAAGGACTGGAACCAGTTGATACCAATTCATTCCCCATGGAAGTGTCAGCAATGGTATTAACCTGTCAGAAGCACCTTTAAAAATAATGAAATTAATGTAGTCCCCGTTTTTCATCTATAAAAAAGCTTATTAGCTGAATGAATATATAGCATGGTTCAGAGAAATCAGAGAATATTCATCTTTGTGATTTTTTTAGTAAATCTGCTGTTTGAAACTGGTTGGTAACTGGCTGTATTGGCAGAAAGAGTTTCTTGGGAAGAGTCTGTGCAGGGGCTGCTGCAATGTTGAGCTGGTATTTTATCCCACAAGTTCAGCAAAGGTTCACTGCCTCCTCTGGGCTTCACCACCCAGGCAGGGCTGAGCTTTGGGTCACGAGGCTTGAAGAGGAGTTTGGCTGAAGGCTCTGCAGTTGTCCCCAAACTGGGAGAGTCATCTGATCTGAGCTCTGGGGGTAGAATATGTTTTCATGCCATTCTGACTGTCTAGGAGTTAAATGTTTAGTCTAAACTAATTGTGTAGAATTTTTTTGTAAGTCAAACAAGAGCAGGCATTTCCAGAGAGCAATTAATCCCAGTCACCTTTTCTATATACTTTTAGCATGGAATGAATTGGCTCTTGCTGAATTGGGTGCCTGTTTCTCTCCACTGCACATTGGAGCCTTGATGACTAGTTTAGATTAGATATCCAACTTCTAATGGCTACCACCCAGGTAGAAATAACCTGGATTAATCCAGTTCCCTGCTACTGACTATAATAACTTCCCTGTTATTATTCTCTGTATGATTTATGGATGCTGTGTTAGAGGAGAAGAGTCTTCTCTTGTTTTTCATTGCAGTAATTTCAAATGGTTTGTCATTAATAGTGCAGTTGCTCAGTTTTCTGTTTTTCCTGGTTATACAAAAGTTTTAAAATTGTGGCATTTTTGGTATTGACTGTAATCATTAATAATATTTTTAAAAACATGAATTCATTTTCATGATGGAACAGATTAAGTTAAAGGCTGGCAGTTGGATGGTTTTCTGGATTCTGGCCAGCTTCTTGGAGTCATAAATCAATGTGACTCTTTTCAAGTTAAAGAAAAAAGTGTTTCTAAGAAAGTTCGGGGCACAGATAGTGGAATAGGGTGGGAGCATGGCATTAGTGAAGAATAAGTCAAATGGCTTTATTTGGAGGCAGGCACTAATTTGATGGAAGCTTCAATATGGTAATTATTTGAATATTCTGGAGATTATCACTCCTCAGGGTTTTCCTATGCATGTCTAAGATCTAAGATTTTTCCCTTTTGTTTGTTTGTTTGGTTTTTTGTTTGGTTTTGTTTTGGGTTTTTATTTGGATTGGTTTGTTTGTTTCTTTGTGGTTTGGTTTGGTTTGGTTTGGCTTTTTGGGTTTGTTTTTTTTTGGAAACAGACCTATATGGCAAGCAGAGCAGAGGAGTAAATTGAATGCTCCTCTAAACCCCAAAACGTTTTTCCTAGATGTTCTGAAAAGGTTTTTTTGGAGAAGTATAGTTAGTTTTTAAAAGAGGAAGTACAAACACTAGTGACATGACATCTCTGGCCTCAGTGCCTTTTCCATTTTCATTACATCCTTTGATCAGGGGCAGACTGCCATCAGCAGCAGTCAGGTTCATTTCTGCTTTTGTTCTGGGAAACACAAAACCAGTTTAAGCCTCTCTGAGAAAGTTTCAGCCTCTGCCTCAGCCTTCTCCTTCAGTGTTTTCTGCTCTGACCAGTCTGTGGTGCTTTAGGGTGGTTGGAGAGTGTTTGCCCAGGTGTGAGGGAAATACTTGAATCAGTCTTGTCCTCCCCATCTGCACCCTTCACCTGAAAATCATGGTGTTTCTTTCATGGCTGTCCTGGCTTTCTTAGGCTTTACACAACATATATCACTTAGCTTTGCAATCTATTTTTTAACATAAAATGCTCTCCAGTATTTTATAGTTTTCAGCATCATTTAAACATGCTGCATCCTGCTGCCTTGCCTCTCATTCAGCCTCTGCCTCTCTGAAGGATGCTGACAGCCCTGCTGGCAGCCTGGGCATGGATCTCTCTCTGCTCTTTGGGAGTGGCTGTGTTGTCTTTGAAGATGCCAAGACTGTTTAAATGTCAACAAGATGTTGCCCAGATGAATTCCACTGCAGCTGAAACAAGCACACCTTTTTATTTGCCCTCGTGCATCCACCTTGCATGCGATGAACATCACTGCTCTCACAGCTTTTGCTGATGAAAAGTCAGAGAAGGAAAAGACAAATTACAGATAAAACACCAGGGCTGATGAGAATTGGCATTGGGTAGGGAGTAAGAACCAGCAAGGAAGGAAGGAAGGAGGGAAGGAAAGTGGGAGAAAGAGTCAGGATGGATGAGCTGGTACAGGTTTAATGGGACTGGCTTGGCAAGCCAGGAAGCCAAAAGTACAGGGCAAAGATTGGACAAGGAAGAAGAGGGACAACATGGGCCTGAGATTTACAGTCCATTTGCTGTTACCTAAGTGTCTGTCTCACAGCAGAGCCATGGTGGTGCTGTGCAGGCACTCTTAATGCTGAGCACGTCTGCATAATAAAACCAGCTTAGCCTATATTTATTGTGTGTGTACATCTCTATATGTGGTGTTGTTTCTCAGCAACACTTCCAGCAGTCACTGCACCAGGCTGCTCAGGCACGTGCTGTACCACACTGCTAATGTGCACTCACAGCTTAGCTCAGTTACCCAGGGCTTACACTGGTATAATACAGGATTATTCACAGGCCTGGCTATTTTTGTGAAGAATCAAATGCCAACCTGCATTTTCACAGGTTTTCAGTGGCAGTGTGTGAGAAATTGGGACTTTCAGAATGTTAAGAAGTGGTACCACGTGAGCCTTACGAAGTTCAGTGTCTGGCCTGCTTTGTATGCCGGTGTTGTATTCTTAGAAAGTAAAGGTGACAGAGTTTAAGTTGCATTTTGAGCAGGGAATGCAGCAACTAAATACTTGAGATGAGATTTGCATAGCTCTTTAGGTACCTGGTGAGATTTGTGAAGAGCACTCAAGCTGCCAGAGGGACTCTTGATACATTTGTCCTGAACATCACCTTGACTCGAACAGAAATGAGCCAATGCAATTAGGCAACAGTACCTGCATTAGCCAGGAGTCCAGACCCATGGAGGCACTTACATGATTTTGTAAAGCTGGCTCCTTATATCACTTGTCTTGAAGTCTACATTTTTCCTTTCCAAGATATGCACATTTCCCACAAAAAATAATTATACAGATTTTTATAAGCAAGAAAAGGTATTTGTGATCCCTTTTCTCAAATCTGTTTCTTTACACACACTTGCTCCCCTCTTTTTTTGTTTGGTTGTAGTAACAGGTCTACTCTGATCAGGAAAGATGAAGAGATTGTTTTTCACTATGAAAAATCAGATTTCCTGAATACCATTTGTTCTATACTCCCTTTTGTCTTGGAGATCGAAAATTATCACTACCAGAAGCCCAGCAGTTGGAGCCCTTTTCACTNTTAGAAGCAAGAAAAGGTATTTGTGATCCCTTTTCTCAAATCTGTTTCTTTACACACACTTGCTCCCCTCTCTTTTTGTTTGGTTGTAGTAACAGGTCTACTCTGATCAGGAAAGATGAAGAGATTGTTTTTCACTATGAAAAATCAGATTTCCTGAATACCATTTGTTCTATACTCCCTTTTGTCTTGGAGATCGAAAATTATCACTACCAGAAGCCCAGCAGTTGGAGCCCTTTTCACTTCCAGAGGCCACTCTGTAACAGGTTCTTTTTATACTGAAGGGGAAAAAAAAAAAAAACAACAAAACAACAAGCCCACACACACAAAAAATCCCCCAAACCTAAAACCAAACCAAACCAAACAAAAAAACCCCCAACAACAAACAAACACACAAACAAACAACAAAAAAACCCCAACAAAATCAAAAAAATACCCACAAAACCCCACAAACCCAAAATCAAACAACAACAACAACAAAAAAAGAAACAAAGCCAACTAAAAAAACCCAAGCCAAACAAAACCCTGCTACAAGTACAACCAGCTCAAACAGTTCTTTGCCTGGCAGTTCTGGCAGGGAACCTTTCTTATATTACGTCCTCTGATTTGATTTAGTAGGTGTTCCAAACTCCTGGAAAGTGCCACAATAGTTTTGGCATTACTCTGTTTTATGATGCTGGATTCTGAGGATTTGGGGATTTTTTTGTTATTATTCTGCTTTATTCCACTGTTTATCTGATTCCTAAACTGCAGCCTTAATTTCCTTTAATTTTTCTCCTGTGTTGTCACACAGAGAGGATTAAAAACTCTACCAGCACAGCATTTAACATAAGCAGGGCCTGATCCAGCTGCAGAATTGATTATCTGTTGCTTTCAAACTTTGAATCAAGACCAGGTGCCTGTCCAAAAACTGTATTCTTGTTCAATGACAAATATTGGAGATGAACCAGGAATTTGTCTGGGAAATTGTACTTTTTCTGCCCTAAAAGATCGCAACACTTCTTCCTAGGTTGTTAAAATATAGGACTCTATGAAATATTTTATCAAGTTTTTAGCCTTTAGTGATAACAACATTTTTAAGGCATTTTTTGTCTAGTTTTAAAATTTCCAAGTTATTCATAGTACTTATATACCCATAATAAGGTAAAAGGTAGTAGACATAAGAGCAGTTATCACACATTTTTGCAATTTATGAAAAATGGGAGAAAAAATGAAAAGTATTCATAAATGACTCATGAGATTGACTAGTGAAGTGAGAAGGTTTGTGTATGATTTGAGATTACCCATAACAATTGGATTTAAATCTGACTATAAATTGCTGCAGCATGATTATGTAATACTGAATATCAGGAATATAAAATGTCAGGTGGATTTACTGGTAATAAGAGGAAAGCAATGCCTGTGGGACAAAATGCATTAATGATTATAACAAGTAGAAATTGGGAGAGGAAATGGAAATTAATGAGGATAGATCTCTGAAATTACCAATTCATATCAAATAGCAGCTAAGATATCTAGGAACTAGTAGGACAGTAGAAATGTATTCTATTATATAAGCATGTGGAGCACTCCATCTGTAATTATAGTCACTTGTATGATAAAGAATTAGTAAATTTGTAAAAAGCGTAGGAAAAGGGAGTAGAGTTGTTTAAAAATGTGGCACACAGGCTGGACAGAGTCTGGCTGTTTCATGTCTGATGAGGAGCAGGTGAATAAGAAATAGTCACAGTTTCTCACCATGCCAGAAAGAGGGTCACCAATGAAATTATTGTATAACGCTTAATTAAATTACGAAACTGATTTCCACAGGATGTTGTGGAGACCAAGATATAAATGTGGCTGAAAAGGGATCAGACAAATTCAAGAAAGCTAATTTAATCAGTAATTATTAGACATGATAGTCTGGAGAATCAATGGAGAGAGGACAGTACCTCCAAAGTATGACTCATCCCATCCTAGGAGAGGTGTCTTAGATCAGCTTGCTGAGTCTCTACCTGGAGATGACTCTGGCTCTCTTGGTCTAAATTACTAGCTTAGTACAGAAAACATTAAAGAAAGCTGGTTTAAATCCCACTGTAGATGTTATTTTCCTATACTAAAGATGTGGGGCATTTTTGCAGTTAAAAAAGCTGTGGGTGCAATTCAGTGGTGATGAGGGTGTTTGATTATAAAGACAGGATATTTTCCTATTTGTCATTCAAGATATTTTTGTTCTTTCTTAGCATCAGTTTAATTCATGTGCTTTATTGCAGAAGTGTAATAAATATGAAAGAGATTATATCACCCCCAAAGAGATTATATCATTCCCAGCCTCTGGAATCATTAGAGAGAGCAACAACCATTTTTATCTTAAACCTCTTAGCCTCCACATTCTCCAGTGATGAGTGAAGTAATCATGAGGTAATGCCAAGGAAGGCAGTGTTTGATATTTCTAGCTTTCCAGATTCTACAGACTTAAATAGTCCAGGGTAGCTGCCAGTGCAGTTCCTGCTTAGTATCATGGTTGGGAATAAAAATATTTCACCACTGCTGTCTCCTGTCACCTGGGAGCAGCACTTGCTGTGAAAGGCACAGCCATGTGAAGGCTGTCCAGGCTCTTTGTCTGTGCCTGTTACCTCCAACAATTCCCCCTCAATTTGGAGAGATCCTCCTTGATCAGCTTTGGCAAAAGCCTCGAGGCTCTCTCTGCAAATGCACCTCTGCTATAAAATGAAACCCTCTTTTTGTGGTCACTTTTCCTTTTTTATCCAGCACCTTTGTAGTTCAGTTCCACAGACCTCAGCTATTATTCCCATGGACAATTCAGCAGCAGATAGCCCTAAGTTAGGAAAAAGCATCCTGCCCCTGGAGAATTAGAGTGATATGTCATGCTTTCCAGGATTCATAGCCTACAATAATGTCTTTTTCTTGCTTGGTTTTCTAAAATGGTTTCCTCACTGGGTCTTTTTCTACCATAGGTGGACAGTGAATCAGAACAAAATTATATTTTCCTAGACAATATAATGGAACTGTAGGTTGATCTTTTAGATTTGCAATTTTGAGACCTTTGGAAAGACTTCTGAGTCAGCTTGTCTGTGCTTAGCAACATCCATCAATTGCCTTAGCCTGATGGTTGCTAAACTGAAGGCATTCAGACAATATTTTTTGTGAATTTCATAATAATTTAAGTGTTTATATAGCTTTCATTTGTTTTCCTCTATATTTTTGTCTGCCTAACCATTGCTTTCTTTGTGTGTTTTTAAATGTATTGCTATGGCCTGTCCCAGAGCTGCTCCTTTGTAGCAGCTTTCCATGTACTTTGCTGAAGGAGTTCTGTGTGCAGTCAAAGATGTTGCTTGCCTTTCTATGTCTTCACCACAAATATAACTCCTGAACTGTGTGTCCTAGAAAAACAAGCATTTTAGAAAGTGATCTGAGAAGTAGGCATCTCTTTGAACTAAAAAAGCCCAAAACACAACAAACTTGTCCTTTGCAGGATGAGGTACGGAAGTTGGATGAAGATGGATGATGTGGTACTACAAATGTGTGCTGTGTTGTATTGGTCTCTTCTGTCTTCTCCTCTTTCTTTCATATGGACTTTATTATTCTTGGCCATGGTAAATGCTACTGGAATTTAGACTGTATCTCTCTCTGTTTTTTCTTTTTGTATACCTTTTAGTATTTCACCCCAAAAAAGCATGTTTGCTCACACATGGATTAAGCTGAGCAATTTATCAGTTTTATTAGCACAGCAATAGTAGCCAGTTTTATTAAAATTTATTCCAGTAGAGCTCTCATTGAAAAACAGTTGGAAAAAATTGTTCCAATTACTTTTAATGTATGAAATGATGAAATTGTGCTGTCCTTTAGCATGAGAGACTTTCTCTCTCTCCCTCCCTGTCTCCCTCTGGCATCTTTTAACAGCAAGGCTATGTGCTGTGATTCATATTTGGGACCCATGGAATGTTGTATGTTTTACCATGCTGTCTCACAGAACTAGTGTACTGTATAAATGAAGTCAAAACTAGAAGAAATAGCTCACAGATTTCGACTGCTGCATAGCTGAGATTTACTGGGTTGTATTTGTAATTAGTCTTTAGTTATGAAGGACATACACAAGGCTCAGGGGCTTGCCATTAAGGTCATGAAATAATAATGAGGTTCCTGTACTGGGGACATAGAGTCTCCTCTGAGACAGCCAGCATTTCTTTTGCTTTGTCCTTTTTGCTCATTTTGCAGTTTCTATCAATATTAATGTGAGAGTGCATTCTTTTTTCCTCTCAAGCTGTAACCTTGCTAGTAGCTCTGTCATCTGTAAAAATACTTACATTTTTCCAGGAAGAAGGGTTTGTGAAGCTCATCTATATTATCTATGAGTGATTTCAAAGTGTTACTAACATGTTAATTAATGAGGAAACGCCAGGTAATGGTTATATGCTTTTTTTTTTTTTGGATGCTGGGCTTGCCCATATAATAGAGTCAGTCTGCACTAAAGAACTCATGTTCTCAGTCTGCATTAGAGCCATATTAAAATTTTAATCAATTTTGTGCTTTATGACAGAATTTGGATTGGCAGCTCTGGAAAGGGAATCTCCTAGAAGAGGAAGCACAGTTGTCAGTAAATACTGCTAAATTCAGTCCTGGTGAGATCAGTTCAATTTCACACATTCCCAGCTTTGACCTTTTTGCTCCAATATCCATTAAGGATAGCAGTCAAGGCTGAAAAATGAGATCAGCTGTGATTTGGACCTCTTGTGCATTATTCTATGAAACAGCAAAGGGGACTTGGCAGTGCTGGGTTAATGATTGGACTCGATGTTCGTAAAGACCTTTTCCAAGCTGACTGTGGTTCTGTGTTTGGAGCCACACACAGGCACAAAGAGCAGGTGAGTTGGCAGCCCTGCTTTGGGCACTGCTGACACAGCAGCTGGCTGCACATGCCCTCTTTGCTGACTGCATGTGTGCTTGCTCCAGTGTGCAGGGGGCTCACAGCTGTGTCTAAAACAGCATTGCCCAGCAGCAGCAGCAGCAGCAGCGTGTTAAGCAACATCAGAAACACCTTACTTCCCTCCCAGCTTTCAGAGGCCTCCTGCATAGCACAGGAGGGCATTAGGGAAGGCAGGCATTTTTCATGGACTCCAGAGGGAGAGCCTTTAGGTAGAAGCTCAATGAACCAATTTCAGTGATCAGGGTTTCTCTGCAATGATGACTTTTCTCTGCTACAGAAACAGGACACTGCAGCATTTCACTGTTAGGCTCAAGCTGCTGCTGGGAGTTGGTCTCTTCTCCCAGGTAACAAGTGACAGGGTGAGAGGAAATGGCCTCAAGTTGCATTAGGAGAACTTTAGATTGGATATGAAGAAAAATCTCTTCACTCAAAGGGTGTCAGACATTGGAATAGGCTGCCCAGGGGAGCAGTGGTGTCACCATTCCTGTAAGTGTTCTAAAGGCATGTGGATGTGTCACTTGGGGAAATGGTTTCGTGGTAAACACAGCAGTGCTGGGGAAACACTTGGAATTGATCTTGGAGGTTTTTTCCAAGATAAAGATTCTATGATTCTAAGTTAGCTGTGTAAGTGTGGAGGGTAAGATCTCATTTGGCTGATCCATCTGCTTAAGCAGAGGTGTCTACTGCCACCTGAAAGGCCCTAAGGTGTCTGAGACATCCACATGGGACATCCTATGTCTCAGCAGCTGAGCTGACTGCAGTGGCTTAAGTCATACCAATGGTACTTTTTAGGGTATCTCATCCTTGTTACCAACCTGCCTGCTTAGAGCTACATTGAAGAAACTAAAATATTATTTCAAATGAACCATCCAACCACTCTAAAATTTTTACATTTATTCCAAGCCATAATATCAAAAGTGATGGAAAAACCTTGCATTTCATAGTAGTGAAAAGAAATAATTTTTATTTGAAAGTTCTACCTTTGGAAGGTATTTTCAGGATTTCTTCTGTCTGTCTTTTGTAGCCAGTGCTACTTCTGATCGAATTTTAAGTACATTTTTCCTGTCCAAGCTGTGTACGTGATTCATCTGTTCACTCGTTTGTATGAGTAACATTTTTGATCAACCCTTGGTGTCCAACTCAAAGGTGTAAAGCCATTGATTTCATTCTGCAGAATTATGATTCATCTTCTCAGTAATATATTTCCTCTGCATTTAATCAGGCTCCATGTGAAGCAGTCACAAGGGATAGTTCTGACGATTCATTTATAATGAATTTGGGGCGAGCGTTGCGCCAACGGATCAGTGGCCACAATGATACAAACACTTCATTTTGACTTTGAAAGGTTTTTAGTAAAATAAAAAGCTGTAATCTGCTTTCCCACTAACCACTCCTGTTAACATCAGCCATAATACAGCCATGTGGTTTTTAGTAATGGGGTGTTCAGCCCACAGGTCAAAATGATCTGTTCAAAATCAGCTCATGCACAGCTGTGCAAAAGCCATTAACACTGGGGTCTGGGGTGCTCCTTTTCTTGCAGAAATAGAATGGAAATGAAGGTTTGAAGTGTGTCTGTATGTGGTAGCTTATATTTATTTCAGTTATCAGAACACTATTTATAGACCATGTGCTGATACCACTGCTCAGAGTTTTACTCCATCCTTTGCGAGTCACAGTTGTCATCACAGGACACAGAAGCATGAACTAGGTGAAAAAGAGACCTTCTCACTGCTGTGTGAGTTGGGAACAGAGTGGGAACTAGTCTGAGCACTGCTCTTGGCTGCTGTTGTTCCCAGCAGAGGCTGGAGGAGGGCCACACAGTGCTCACCATACCTGCTTCTCCCTGAGAATCCAGAGCAGTGAGACAGGGCCTTGAACCACTGGACATGGCTGCTAAAGGGACTCTGTTGGGTAAAGAGAGAGCTGGATATTGGAGAAATTAATAGAGCATTTTGATGGTCAGAGTGAAATTTGTTACAAAAGAATATTGTATTTAATAATAATAAAAAATAGTTTTCTTAGAGGCCAGGACTTTACTTAGTTAAGAACTATATTGATGAAAAAGCAGGAAATGACAAGGGCATAATGAAACAATCCTGAACAATTTGATCTCTGCAGTTCAGCTATTTAAAACTATTTTGGTTTGTGGGGGCCTGGAAAAGAGCGAAGAGAGTTTTTCCACTGCTTTGATGGAAGTAAATAGCATTGTGGGAAGGATTTCATTTGGTACACCAGCATGTTGCACTTGTAATGACATTAATCACACCTGAATAAGTGTTCTGATGCATAGGAATAATAATTGACTTTGGCAAATGTATGTTTTTCCTAGTGAGATCAGGAACGGCATTAGGTTATCCGCTGTCAGTGAGCAAGGTGGGAATTTTCTTGCGTCACTTTAAGCATTTAGAAATCCAGTTTCAGATCTAAGAAGGTTTACAGGGCTGCCTCTACAAGTGGCAGAAAGAAAGAGACACTTGCTGATTCATTCTGTCTTAAAATACACATGCATATATTCATCCTGCCTCTTTCAGACATCTCTCCCTGCACGGGGTGAATCACTGAAATTTCAGCCCCTCTCCATTGACTGCAGAGAGACCAATGACTACTGACTTTTTTTGATCTGATTAATCCACCTTTGCAGAAGGCAGGGCAGTTATTGTTTAAGAGTTGTGATGAGGAATATGGATATAAATGAAGACTGAAGCATGTACTATTAAGTAAAGACAATGAATTATGAGTCAGAGATGCAGTCCTAAAAAGGCACCTGATGGATTAAAACTCAAATTAAAATGAGGCTTGAAGGTGAACAGTAAAAGTTCTTCTTGGTAAGCATATCAGCTGAGGCAATTTGGCTTTGCACATATCAAACAGAAGAGTACAGTGACATTTCAAACTAACAATAAAACAAACTGGTAGCAAATAAGACATCTTGTAATTCAACTGGAGAGAAAGCATATGTTACTTTTTTTTATAGCATCGTATTATTTTTTATAGCATTGCAACAGAATAAATGAATATTTATTTACAAACAAATGAAAACTAAGGGAAAAAAATTGTGCATATATGTAAATGAAGTCAAGGCAATGGCTAAAGTTTAAAAAACCTTATCCCCAAGCATGAACCTTTAGTAATCTTTACCTCAAAGAAAAGCAGCATTTTAACTGATGTTAAAATTGACTCTAGTCTCTACAAATTGACAAAAAATATTTGTATGTCAGGCAGAGGAAATGTTGATACAGTTTGGCATAGTAAAACTAAATAGTTGTTTACAGTCTACACAAGTGTTGTCCCGTGGTTCCAGAACACTGGAAGCTACTCAGGGGAGCTATAATGTTTAAGTATGTTCTGTCTATCTTCCCCCTAAAAAAGAGATGTTTACAGCAACTATCCCAGAAAAGGTGCAGTTCTGAATATTGGAAATCTCTGAAATATCTAAAATTGCATAAGCCACTCCTGAAATGCAATGCTCAGAAAGTGACTTTTGTATAATGCTGCTGTGTAATTTGTTCCAGTGGCCACTTTGAAGTTCTAATGTCCAGGAGGTTACAGATTTCTCATCTCATGAAGGAAAGCCTATTGGAAACCATAATCTGGAAAAAGAAAAAGGAAAAAAAAAAAGCAAACAGAGAAAGAAATCAAAGCTTCTTATATTTCATATAAGGTACAAAACAAATTTGTCACAGCAATCAAGGCTCTGATGTTGGAGCATTATGGATAATTAGATGATTGCAATGGTATTCATCATATGAATTATTAGAAAAATGTAAACGTTCTGCAGGCATTTTAAGATTATTATTTACAAGGACTAAATTTACTGGACTGCAGTCCAGTGAAGAAAATACTCTTTCCATTGCTGAAAAATGAGTTTTCCTCCTCAAATCACACCTCCTTGTTACTTACTGATCACCACTGTCTATAGACACTGGACCAGTAGCAAAATGAAACTATGGCAACAGATTTACTCATGTATGTGTCTGACACTCAGCATTAACAAGTTGATTGTTCTTGTCAGAAATTAATCACTGAATTCTGTAGAACATGCAAATCACTAAGTGTTATTGAAATATTGGAAAAGAAGTGGACTTTGAAAAAAAAAATAAACTGCAAACAAACAAGTTTGAGTTATAATGTATCAAAGCCAAATTACAGAGGTAAGGAGGAAGTAAAAAGTTTCTTAAAGACAACTAAGCCTTCAGAGCCTAAGCTTTCTCCAGAAATGTGGACACTCCTTCATGTGGTCTAAAAGAGCCTGAGAGAAAGAACAGGCAAAAGAAGGACTTTGGCCCTGTCTCTCCAAGTCTAAACTTAAGTGGTAGAGCCTGGAAACTCTTGTGAGCACTTGTGTCTTGTTGAACAACTCAAGTAAGTTACACTTTGTCCTGTCATCTATGTCCTCTTGTAAAGGAGAAAAGCCAGCTATGGCTTTTTGTAAGCAATTTCCCAGTCCAAGTGAGAAGAGGGGGCAGAAGTGAGACCCTGCCATGTCATTCAGACCATGTGTCTGCAGGTTTGTTTCTGCCCAAGCTGCTGGCTTCAGCATCAGGCTTTGAAAAGAGCCCTGCTGTGACCCACAGGGCTGCATCCACAGTGGAGCTCCTTGTGGGTCTGGAATTGCCCTTGGTTTTCGTGTTGAAAATGTAGAGAACACCATTTTGCTTTATTCCAGACTTAACAGAAAACAAATATATATTTTGAATGAAATAAATCCAATGTTAGCTTTCTAGTCACCTAGAGAAAAAAACCCTACATATCAGTCATTGTTATGTTAGAGCATCCCCCTGCACAGGTTTTACCCTTTCAAATGTTTTTTTTATTGCTTGAATCTAATTGAATATCCATCCCATCTCAAATAAAATTTAAAAATATATTTCTCTTCTTTTGCTTAAACCTCTTTTCTCCATTTATTATTCAATTTGGTTATATAATTGCATTCCTTAATGCCATTACTCTCTATTTCCCCCCATTTCTTTTACACGGAGAGATTACAGGCCTGGATCTGATATTTGGTAAAGCCACTAAACTAATCTGAAATCACTGGATTTATTCCAGTTTTTGCTGTAGTGCCACATAAATCAGAACCTAGCCTGTTTTCTCATCCATAGTTTGGGGTTTATATTATCAGCAGTAAATCATGACTGCTTCTAATTTCAGCATGGTGTTACACAAACACAGAATCACAGAATGGGTCAGGTTGGAAGGGGCTACAGTGGATCATCTGGCCCTGCTCAAGCAGGGCATCCCAGAGCACACAGCACAGGATTGTGTCCAGGTGGCTCTTGAATACCTCCAGTGAGGGAGACTCCACAGCCTCTGGGCAGTCTGTTCCAGTGCTTGGTCACCTGCACAATAATTCCTCATGCACACATACATGTTAAATCTTATTTTTTGGTCATGGCAGATTAAAAACTTAAAATAGAGCCCTAAGTTTTTTATGAGGGAGGAAGCTGTTATTTCAGGGCCAGTTTTGTTTCTGGATAAAGGCAGCAACATGATCCTGAGGTCACTGCTGGGCAATATAACAGTATGAAAATATATATATCCACCTATACCTGATAATCAGTTTTCTCCCTATAACTACTGAAAGGATGTCTGCAGTTCTCGAGTCTCAGAGCTGTGGAGGTTGGCAGGGACCTCTGAAGACTGTGTAGTGCTCAGCCCTGCTCAGCAGGGTCAGCACTGCCCAGCCCCATTTGGCTGTCCCTGTGCCAGTACCTTCTGCCCCTGCTACCCCTGCCAGTGTCTGGAATGCTGCTCCTGGCTTTGCTGCCCTGGCAGCAAACACCTGCAGGTGGGTTGCTTTCATCTTCCACTCCTACAGCTTGTCTCAGCCCTTCTTTCTTGTGGGCAGAGTGCAGGTGTGGAGCTGCTCTGTGTTTGGATCCAGGGGCTCTGAGAAAGCAGTTGGAGATGGGACTGAGCTGAGCAAGGGAGTTCTTGTCCTGTGAGGGTTAGAGAGTGGCAGATGCCACGACATCATGAAGTAAAGACCACTGAGGAGGATTGAGTTGGCTGACTTGAAGGAGAGGCAGTGAAGGGAAAAAGTCCCTTCTAAGCTGACTGACCCCTTTTTCATAACGTTTAACCATAGTGTAGGACTTATATTGTGTCAGAATCTTAAGAGTTGGTATCATGCCACAGTGCCAGAACCTCCTCTAAAATATCTTCATCTTTTGCTTGTGTTGGGAGGAAAAAGGGCTTTCCTGAGTGGAAAGCCCTATATCTGCTATGCAAGATATAGGACAGGGCTCAGCATCATCCCTTTTTCATGCAAGCTGATTTAGAAATTGAGTTGACAACTGATGTGAAGAGGTGCTTCACTAATTGCCTAAGGAAAATATAATTGTATAACAATTTGGGATGGAAGGGAACTTAAAGATCATCTAGTTCCAGCCCCCCTGCCATGGGCAAGGGATCTTCCCTGGAAGAGGTTGCCCATAGCCCCGTCCCACCTGGCTTTGAACACTTTCAGGGATGGGACATCCACAACAACCTGTTCCAGTGCCTCATTACCCTTACTGTTAAAAAATGTCTTCCTTATATCAGGGTAAATCTGCCTTCTTTCAGCTGAAAACCAATGCCCCTTGTCATGTCATTGCAGCCCCTAGTAAAGAGCCTCTCTCCATAGGGATGGGAAAATTCCTCTTCTTTTCCACACATATAATTCCTTGGATACTTATTTCCATGGGGCCTTGGGTATGAGGCCATTGTTTGCTTTGTGTGTGAAAGACAGACCCTAGCTCTAAATTTCTTCTATGAAAACATAAATGTATTTGAAAGAATGAGGCATCTGCGTGGCTTGATAGCCTTTCTATCTATCCTTCATGCTGACATCAGTCGAGAAAAGGCAGTATCTGGAAAAGCCTGAAGAGAAAGGAACAATGCTGGGAGTGGTTAGGAGTTACAGTTACCAGCACAAGGCTGGAAATTTGATAAACAGTCTGCTTAAAAATCATGTGAAAATAATTCTGCTATTGTAGATTGCAGACATAGGTCTCTGCTTTGCCCAGCATTACTTGTTTGGGGTTTGTTCCCCCTGAGTGTGTGTGTGTTGGAGTCTGTGTGCTGAGGTGCCGTTTATAGCTTTGCGTTGTGTCAGAGGTGCCGAGACGCCCACCGCGCTGGCTTGCTCAGCGCCTGGATTTCACACGTCGTCCCCAGGAGTCAGCACGTTCCTGTGGGAGCCTGTGGGCTGGCAGTGGGCTCAGGGGTGGGGATGAACCACAGTTCTCCTTCCAGCCTAATGAGTGCCTGCCAGCACAGCTGAGCTGGCAAAGTGAGTGTTGTCATTTGCTTCTGGCATAGTCCACACGACTCATTCCCACTTCCTCAAGCCAGGGAAGAACAAGAAAAACATGCACCCCACAAGGGTATTCATTTAATGCCCAGACCTCATGAGGCTACAGAGGTATTGCTTGACTACCAGCTACTTCAGCTCCTGCAGGATTACTGTGAAAGCGAGCCTGTGGACATGGGTGGGTGTCAAAGCACCTAGTGTACATGGGAATAAGTTGGGATAGCCCAAATCACTTTGGTGCTTGTTATGAGGTGAATCTTTCTGCACTCCTGGAATCAGTGAGGGGAGGGAGGTGGGTTCAGTCACCAGTACCTCTTCTCCAAGGGTTGCCTTGGAGGAGCACTATTTCTCTCAGCTACCCATGTGGGAATTTAGTGAAATTAGGCAGCTATAGTGTATATCAAAACTAGGTGGTGTGACTTCTCCATTTATGAGTGAAACACATTTCCCCATGTCTCACAGAATGACAGAATCACCATAGTGGCAGCTTCCAAAGATGCTCAAGTAAAAGCCCCTGCTCAAGCATGGTGAGCTACAGATGATTCCTCAGAGTTGTGGCCAGTTGGGTTTTAAATATCTTCAGGTACACAGCCTCCACAACCTGTCTGGGTAGCCTGTATCAGTGTTGGATCTCCTGCACGGTAAGGAAGCGTTCTCTTACATCAAGACAGAATTTCCAGAGTTTGGATTTGTGCCCATTGCCTCTTGTCTCACTGGGCACCTCTTAGAGGAGGCTGGCTCTGCTGTCTTTGTTCCTATCATTGGGTATTTAGACCCACATTGATAAGATCCCCTGAGCCTTCCCTTCTCCAGGCCAAGCAGCCCCAGCCCCCTCAGACTTC
Source organism: Notiomystis cincta (assembly GCA_013398075.1). Taxonomy (NCBI): domain Eukaryota; kingdom Metazoa; phylum Chordata; class Aves; order Passeriformes; family Notiomystidae; genus Notiomystis; species Notiomystis cincta. The sequence continues at coordinate 33,201 of VZRX01017047.1, forward strand.
CTTTGAATAACCAGTGCCCATCACCTCTGTAGCCCCTTGCTGGACTCGAGGGAGTCCATGTCTGTCTGCTCTAGGGAGCCCAGCACTGGCCACAGTGACCTGGGGAATGGTGAGCTGTGTCTCAGCCCTGCTGAGCAGAGGGGAAGGATCACCTCCCTCGAGCTGCTGGCAGCCCTTCCTAATGGAACTTGGAAAGAGAATGGGTTTGTGTAACTATGTCTAAGGAAAGAAAGCAAAACAGCACAGAGCTGGGTTTTAGGAACATTGTTGAACATTGTTGGTGCTGTCTTCTCAGTGGAATTTGGGTGCTTTTTCAGTACAAATAGGAGATCTTTGGCAGCACTCAGTTTACTCCTCCTTAACAGCCAGCATTCTATTTGTTTGCACTTGGTCCCTTTGAACACTGAGCACATGCCAAGGAGGCTGAAGGGGAATGAGAGGAGGGGAAAGAAGACTGGGAGTGGAGCTGTGTAAGCAACAGTTTGGGGGGTCTTTTGAAATCATTAAACAGCAAACAAGATTCCATAAGTCATGTATTGCTATTCAAATTGAAGTTTTTATTTCTTAGGTGGTTAGTTTAAATTTTATTTTGTAAAAGTGTGCTCACATTGGCAGTTTACTACTGGCAAGCCAAATGGGAGAGGCAGACCTGATAAACCTGTGCAGGATTTGCTGTGAATTATTCTAGGGAAAAAGCCTTGCCCCTGGCCAAGTGGTTTGGATGATGCTTGAGTGGAGAGCTTCTGAAACAACACAAGCATGTGTGGGCCACATGATAACATGGCAGGAAATAGATCAAACAAACAAGGCCAGGCCTTAAGGCTGGAGGAGCTGTCTGTCCTGGGCCTCCTGAGGTCCAGCAGGGCAAAGAGCAGGAGGTCCATCCTCATATTGGCAGGAAATAGATCAAACAAACAAGGCCAGGCCTTAAGGCTGGAGGAGCTGTCTGTCCTGGGCCTCCTGAGGTCCAGCAGGGCAAAGAGCAGGAGGTCCATCCTCATATTGGCCCTGCCTGCTGCTGGCACAGCCTGGGCTGCTTCAGGTTGGGGATTGGCTGTTTAACAGCATTCCATCGTTTCAATCTGACTTTTCTAGGGACCTGTAAAAGCAGCAATTAAGGTGTTACTTAATGAAATGCTGGAGTAGCCTACTAAGTATCTCTGAAAAGCAATTTCCTCTGGATGGCTGATGGCCTTTTCAAGCATTTCAGAAAAGTGATGTTTTTAAACTCAACCTTCATTGCTCTTGCTACTTGTTGCCCAACAATAGACTTTTAATGCTTTCCTTGATCTCAAATTTGGATTGTGTAGCCCTTGTCAGTGTTAATAAGCATTCTCCTGCCAGAGTGATCTCACTGAGAACTGGACTTGACATTGTATTGATGCTTTATGGCACCCACACACCTGATTCCTTGGTTATCATGAATCTCTCCCCCACAATGAAGCCTGTTACTTTCTTTGGTTTTTTTCCCCTTTCATGATTTTTTGCCAGAAAACACAACCAAGTATGAATATCAGTGCTTGGATTTTCACATTGCATGGTTGGAAATACGGCAATTGGAAGCAAATATATAGTTTAAAATGAAAAAATTTACTAAACAAAAGATGCCTGCAGAGTGATCTTTCCTCCTCTTGAAAACTTAGTTATTGTGCAGCTGTTCTCTCCTGTCCTTTCCTAAGGCATATTTGTAGATTTTCACAAGTAAAAGCATGTTTGGGAAACTGTGATTGTAAGTAAAAAATAGTTTTCATTTTAGAGAACTAAATGTGTTGGCAGCAGCATTCTCATTACTAATGGGTGACTGTACTTTTTCAATAATAATAATAAGAGATTCAATGAAGCTCTAGAAGATGTTAGGATATGATTAACTAGATAATCTATGTATTTGAGTTTTTATTCCCAAATAAGATGGATGTCCCAGAGCCAGAAGTCTGAGTTTGTGTTTGATAATTATATGAGACTCTTGAGCTTTCTTGCAGATTATAATTCAATTCCATAAGAAAAGAGCTTTAAAACATGAAGAAAGAATGAGTGCTTCTAATTCCAGGAAAGCATTGGTCAGTTTGCTCACTCTGTCCCAAACAGAGCCCAGCATATTGTGTACCGTGCTGTGCTGGAGCAGCAAACAGGAGCACAGAAGCCAGATCACAAATTACACCTTTCTCAAATACTGGTTTGGTTCTGTGGAAAGAATCCTGTCTGAGAGTGTTTATCAAAATGTCAGCTGTGGTTTCCTTTGCTGGAGGATATTCTGTGGTGAGGTACATCAGAAATGGCTGAAAGGTGTTTGGCACTTACTGGGCAACCTGTGCCAGACAAGCAGCTGCCCAAAATTAGGGACCTTATCACAGAGGCAAAGATTGGTGACTTGCTTCTCTGATTCTGATGACAGGTTATGTGTGGATATGTGTGTCTTTATTCCTGTGTTCTTACACCCCTGCAGACCCACTCCATGCTCTGTAGGTGTTCTCTTATGTGGATTATGTTCACATTGCTGAAAACAGCACAGGCAGATGGGGCTGAGAGTCACAATTCTGTTCCACCTCTGTAGTGCCAGGTCCAGGGGCTGTAAAGCTAACAAGGATAAAGGTAAAAAATGTGATATAACAGAAAAATGGTCAGTCAAAACCACCTCATTTTTGCCCACTGAGGATGCTTTTTTTTCATCTGCAAATGTTATTGAGTTAAATGCTTATGGGGATGGGAATCCGGGTGAAGAGTCAAGCAAAAGCACAGTTGGCTAAATTAAGAGAGCAGAAAAATGCCTGTTGAATCTACCTAGGATAGTTACTATAACTGCTGAGTATCTTTAGGGGTTTTCTAGGTTCTAAACAAAGCTCCTTAAGACTGCTAAAGCTAACAGAATGTAAATAAAAAAGAAAAAAGGGGAAGTAAATGTGCCCTATAAAGAATAAAATAAATTTTAAAATGTCATTGTTTGTTGTAAAAGCTGTCTGAGTTTGAGCTAGAGAAATAACTGCATTAGTATTCCTTAGTCTCCATGGGATTTAAATTCACATTATGCCAAACTGGGTCAGTGTCATCCATGAGAAGATGGGGACTTCAGAGATTAGGCTAGGGCATAAATTTATGGCATTAAATACCATCAACTGGAAACCCATCATTTAGTCAAAACAGCTGATTTCTGGACATCTGCGTGTACAGTTTTGCCTGTGGCAATTAACTGGAAGGTTGAACTCTCACATATTTGTGCTAAGTTTACCAAAATGTGTGAACAGGAGCTTGGCAGAGCCTCAAAGTAAATTTAGAGCATGGAGCAAGTTTAGAGCAGGGAAGGCCATGGCCAAAAGGGAGAGGGGCCATGAGGGGTTTTAGGAACAGACCACTGCTGCTGCCAGTGTGGCACCAGAGGCCAGGAGAAATTATTAACTCTGCACCTGCTCAAGGAACATTCCTATAAAGGAAATTATATAAATATATTGATTTCTTGGAACAGAACAAAGTATGTCCTTCTGAACAGAAAGAAACTTCTACTTTGAAATAGGGGAAGAGGCCAAAAGCAATAGATTAAAATCAGTAATGGGTGGTGATATGGTCTAGAAATCAATGCATTCAGTGTGGTGCAGTCATTAGACACAGATGCTATACTGGAGATAAAAATGGAAATGCAAAGCTAGGCTCTGGAAAGAAATTATTCATTGCTTTGCAGTTCTCTACAGGACAAGTGAAATGCTGTCTGTCATCTGATTAAAAAGTAACTGAAAGACATCTGTCATGAAAAAAACTGTAACAAAATGGGAAAAAGTTAAAGATGAGATTTTCTCTGAAGTTCTCCCAAAGGACATCTTTGGTCAAATGTCCAAGAACCTGAAAGTATCTCAAAAAGCCAGCATGAGTAATACTGAAATTACTGTATTTATCTATACATACACACAAATTTCGTATTTCTGTTTTATATTTAATATTTTTAAGTGTACACAAAATGTATAAAACAAATGCAGTATCTTCAGAGTTAACAGTGATGAAATGTAAACAGTGATGAAATGTAAACCATCTAATATTTCTCAATTATGCATTGAATATATAAATATCCATCTATTTATATATTTGTGTATGTATACTTTATATGTATAAGAATTAAATTTATTTTTCCAGTTTGGTTTCATCATTTTTTGAGGCCAAGTTTGTGGACTCTTGCATTTATTCCTCCCAGTGGAACACCTGGTGCTGGATGTTACCAGCTTGTCTGTCCACAGCCTTGGACATGTGAGGAGTAGCTGCTAATGTGGATATGATATCAGAAGATATTTGCAAGACAAAAATAAAGAGGAATTCTGTGGACATCCCTGAATCTGTGAAATTTTTTTTATTACAGTTAAAGAAAAAAATAAATAATCTTTTCCAATCTTACTGTAAAGAAAAGCTGTAAGCTGCCTAATTTTAAGGCAAAGGAGTAGTCTGTCTCCAGGCTTTGAGATTCCTAAATGAAAGAAGAATGTTGCCTTTTTCACTATTTTCAGCCTCCAATATTCAAGCATAACTTGGGTTCATGTTCACAAGCAAAGCTGTGAAGTCGTGTTTCACCGAAAGTAGCAGCGAATACAAAACAAGTGTTAAGTTCAAGTCTAATGTCCAATGCCTAAAATGTGTTAATTCCAGTTTAAAATGTTCACATTTGGCTAATTCTATTCATTTATTTCTTCTTAAGGCAAAATGGGGAAACAAAATAGTAAGCTGGCCCCTGAGGTGATGGAGGATCTGGTGAAGAGCACGGAGTTCAATGAACACGAGCTAAAACAGTGGTACAAAGGATTTCTAAAGGACTGTCCAAGTGGTAGACTGAACCTTGAGGAGTTTCAGCAGCTCTACGTAAAAGTAAGTTAAAAACTAAGTTATGTGTGAACTTAAAAGTTATTTGACTGTAGAAAAAGGTTTGAAGTAATGTAAAGAACACATATGGTCCAGAGCTGCTGGCCACTTAGACAAAGGAATAACTTTGGTGGGATAAGCAATGGTGAAGATGAGGTGATGAGTGGGAGGTGTTACCCTCATCACACCAGTGATTCATGTAACTACAGTGACCAGAACCAAAAGTTTAGAAAAAAAGCTGGGATTTATTCACAAGAAATATAATACATTCTCTGCTCTCTGAAATTCATGGGCCTCGTTCACCTTCAGAGGATGGCCATGGTCCTGTTCAGTGCAAACCATGTGAATGCTGGACACACTTATATAAAAGTGGTGAAGTTTCATGAGATTATGACCTGCAGATAAATTATGCCCTGTACACAAAGGATTTCTTCCATAAATTTTAGGTATTGCCTTAATTTTTTGCCTGCTGTCACTTTTTTCTCATTTTATTGGGAAGGGAAAGCAGGCTGATCCATTTATTTTCTTCTTATTTTTCATTACTTTGTCAAGTTCAATGCAATTTTTTCCTTACATTTATTATGTATTTATTCTGTGACAAGAAGAACATGGGGGTAGCATAAAAAATGTATTCATGTTACAAAGATAATTATATTTTAATTCAGAATTGAGTGTCTGCCTAAAGGTCAGAGACTTCAAAGTAATGTTAATTAGGAGAAATATTGAATGGCAATGATGAACTGTAGGATCAGAACAGCTCGTAAATACAATGTGAGGCTGAATAAAAATAAAGCAGCCTTTCAAATGTAAGTAGTTAATATTGAGCAACTGGCAAATTTGCAGACAAGTGGGACTGTAATTTCCCTCAAATGCATGCTACAGTTCTTTCCTAAATTTCTTCACCCTTGAACCAGATCACTCTGCAAAGTATTGCCTACACCCTTTTTCCTCCTAATGAATGGTTCTAGCAAAAACTTCCAACTCAGCTTGCACAAATAAGCTTCTGTCTTCATATTTTAATATTTATGGCTGAAGAAGATGTTGCCTCACAATCCTTTTCTTAAGAACAAAGAGGTTTGTAATGAATTGTACTTCCAGGTGAAAGAATTTGTACAGTCTCAGGTATTGTGCTTGTTGTTGACTGATAATTTATAAGTTCTGTTTTAAAAAGTGCTCACTGCACATCCAGAAAGAGCAGACATCCAGTCATTTCTCATACACGTTTCTGGGAAAAGTAAACAGTGTTTGCAAAATTCCTAATAAATAACGTCAACTCTTCATAAATCATTGTTTCTTTTTGGAAAATCACAGTAAAGGTGTTTTGGGGGGTTTGGTTTTTGATTTTTTTTTGTTGTTGTTGTTGTTTTTGTGAGGTTTTTTGGTTTGGGTTTTTTTTTATGATTTTGTATGCTGTTAGAAAAAAACATCTGAAAGTAGCTCAAAACTCCCAGGATTTCCTTCCTTCAAAGGGGTGTTTGAAGTGTTTATAGATGTTTCACAAGATACTTTACTCATGAAGATATACCAGAGAGTAAATTCAATACCATGTTTGCAGAGCTGGTAGTAAAAAAAATAACATCAAGAGCACAAGCAGTATTTTGCTCTTGAAATCTGAAGACAGCTTTGTAATATTACTAAGCTGCAATATCCAGCTTTTATTTTTATGGCCTCATGTATCTTTAGATATGGACATCAAATATGATTCTCTCCCTTGCCTTGGTAGTTGTGGGGGTTGATTTTTGCTCTGTAATGGCACTGCCATATATTTAGTCCAGTTTATTGTCATCCTATATTTAATGTCTATACGGGGCAAGATACTAATTTTGCAAGGAGAAATATGATTATCTGTAGTAAATCCAGAACTTTACTTTTCTCTGTGTCACAGAAATGCTTGTAAAAGAATGTCTCTGAGGAGCTCATAGTCTGAGAGTTGGCCGTGGTGGTGACTTGTCCTGTGCAGGACATTCTGTCTGCCCCAGCTGCTGCCTGCAGATAAACCCCCAGATGTGAAACCTGATCCTTCCAGGAGGAGACACCAGCAGGAGACCCAAATCATTTTGATTACATTTATAGCATTTCAGTTCACTTAAAGTATATTCAGGGTGAAAATGAATAAAGCATGTATTGATTCGTGATTCCTCTGCATGAACCTATGGTTGGGAGGGATGACATTTATCTGTTGGTCTGAATTGGATTTTATTGAGGAAGATTTCCATAGATCAATAGATTTTGAAAAGAAATACAAGACTTTCCTTTATTTCCAGTTCACATTGACCTAAGATGACAATGTTTCTATTTGTGAGAGCTGTGTGGTGCATTCTCATGTGTGTTGATAAAAATGTGTTGGTCGTCTCACCTAGATGCAAAGAAAACTTTTTATTTTACTCACAGCAGAAAATATCCTTGGCTTAAAGAGACAAAACATTTTATATTAGCAATACTTTGAGGTGAATTTCCTGGTTATCTGCACTTGTCTTCCATCAGAATTGCAGAGTGGGGTGCACAATCTTAGGGCATAGAAACTGTTTGTTTTGTTGTTTTTTTTTTAAATGAAACATAACTAGATGTGTCCTGGGATCACACCTGATGTGTTACTGTATCTAATCCTGCTTGAGCTGGTCTGAAAGGGGAACTCCAGAGCATGTGTGATGTGGATGTCAGGTCCTCAACAGGAACCCTTCCAACTCTCCATATTCACATCAATTGTACTGTGCTGTTTACTGATGTAGATGAAGACTGTATTGACTAAAGGGGGAATTACTCTGGTTTGGCTTGGAAACATTTGCTATTGAAGTTTCCATTATGAATACAAATCATCCAGTGCTTAAAATAAATAGCAGTTACACCAATGGACTCTGCAGAAAAATTATTTGCAGCACTTTTAGTGGAAGAGTCTATAAAAATATTTAGTCAAGAATACCTCTTTTAAATAAGCAGCTAATAGGCAGAAATGTACTTTATACTGCTGCATATTGAGATTTTTTGCAATATAATAGGTTCATTAAAAACACCGGTCCATTTTTGGGTAGATAGGTTCTTCTTGGGATACAAAATCTGTGGCAAACTCTTAGGGTTCATGTTTCCCTCCATGGTGCTGAATGAAGTGAATGCTTCAGCAGTTTTTAAAATAGTTTATTGAAGAGTTGGTTATGTACTGCAAGCCCAGAGCCACAAAGAATCCTAAATACTGAAACACTGAGTTAGCTGCACAGAGCAGGGGAGGGGGAGAAATCTGTGGATAACATTCTGAGGGAGCTAAAACTCAAGCCAACATTTTGTAAAGAAACGTGCAAAACCACAAGGTCTTGCTCAGGACAGGAGCTGGTGCTAAACTCTAAGTTTCTCCAGGGTATGGGAGTTGCATCTTCCTGCTGCAGAGAACTATCTAGAACAGTAGAAAAAGCAAAATCAACTGACTGGAGTCCTTTTGCTTTCTTTCTTAAGTGACAAAAATAAGGTAATTGCCGTGCCTTAATCACAGTGGTTTATGTACTCCTTAAGCTGTAGAAAATGGAATCATTTAGAGAAAGAGCATTGCCAGCAGGTCAAGGGAGATCATCCTGCCCCTCTACCCAGCCCTGGTGAGGTGCACCTGGAGAGCTGTGTCCATTTCTGGGCTCCTCAGCACAAGACAGACGTGGAGCTCCTGGAGTGGGTCCAGCAGAGGGTGATGAGGATGATGAAGGGACTGGAGCATCTCTGTTCTGAGGAAAGGCTGAGGGAGCTGGGCCTGCTCAGCTTCGAGAGGAAATGACTGAGAGGGGATCTCAGCAATGTTTATCAGGATCTGAGGGGAGCATGGACCAGGCTCTGCTCCGTGGTACCCAGCAATAGGACAAGAGGCAGAAAGGGATGCACAGGAAGTTTCACCTGAACATGAGGAAGAAATTCTTTACTGAGCAGTGACCACACACTGGAACTGATTGCCCAGAGAAGCTGGGGAGTCTCCCTCACTGGAGATATTCCAGAACCCTCTGGATGCAGGTCTGTGCCATGTGCTCTGGGATGACCCTGACTGAGCAGAGAGGCTGGACCAGATGATCTATTGTGGTGTCTCCCAGCTTTGCCCATTCTGTGAATTATCATGTCTCTGCTTGAATCTGCACTTCTTGCCCTCTCATTTATCTACCTGTGATGACATATGACCTTCTGGGCTGCTGGCAATATCCCAATTAACCTCTTTTTCTGTAGGAAATAGCATCAGACAAGCTGGAACCTAGAATTTCCTTCTTCAAAGAGAGTACCCCAACTGCTAAGCTTAATCCTTACTGGCTGTCTTAATTTTCCTTTTTCTCTGCTAAAAAGTCCTTAATTCTTTTATCTTGCATGCAACTTCATTAGCATTGCAGGCAGAGAGCTAAGAAATTAATATACAAAACTGTCATTAAAATAAAAGATACCAATAAAAAACTCTTGAGTGTTCCTATCATTCTTTAGGGTTTCTTGCAGTCTAGAGGGCCAAATACATTTTCCTTCAGATCTTTTGAATTCACTGGGTTTAGATGAATATGCCCTAGAGTGTATAAGTGTGCATAATCACTCCTAATATTCACAGGAATTATGCATGTTTATTAAGTGGAAAATAGGCTTCTATATTGTGATACTTCTTGGAACTGGGTCACTGAACATGAGAAACATATCTCTGCATTAATAGAAACAAGCACCAGTGGTCCTTTAACTGGAAGAGTAGGGTTAGGAGTGATCATGCTACAATGCTAACATTAAATAAAATAACTTACTTGGTGAATTTATTGCACCTATATTATTTAGATATGTTTTGGAATTTTATAGATAACTTTTAAATGAAAAAAAAATGCTCTTTCATTAATTAGAATCAAATGGTTTGTTAGATTTTTTGCTTCTATCTCACATTACTGGCCTTGAAGTGATTTCTAGTCCTTCATTTTAATATGTGTAGAACAAAAGAATCTCAGAAATCTATTGAAATTTAAGTGGGTGTATTTGCAGCCTCGTTCAAGACAGACAATCATCTTTCTAAAGATGGCACAGAGCTCCTCAAAATATCAGGTTAGAGCTGGGTTTCAGGCTTTCAGTGGCTGTAAAAAAGTAGAATTCCAGAATGGCACAGCTGTATTTACAGATGTCCCAAACATAGATGCAGTTGTACTGGCAGACACTGAGGTTCCCTGGGATCATCTCTTAAGTGATAGAGCTGTGCTGGTTTTATGAGTGTGCTTTGGCCACTTAAGCTCTCCCTATAACAGGAATACTTTTAAGGAATATTATACCAATGTTAGGTGTATTATACCAAATATAATTAATATATTTAGCATGTTATACCAATCCTGTGTTGCTGTAGAAATCCAGCATGTTTTGAAATAATGTAGATGATAAAAAATACTGATCTATCTACCCACACAGTGATATTAGCCTTGTTGCTACCTTCCAGAAGATCACAGCTGGTGTGCTAGCAGTATTCCTGGACAATATGACAGGATATTTGCTTGCATGTATCACCTAAATTTAACTGTAACACAGAAAATATCATATGTATTTATTTATAAAGATGACTCTAAAAATTCTTTAAACTGGTTAATGTTACTGCTGCATTATTGAATTTTTCAAACTGATATGGAATAATAAAACTTTTATTTTAGAAAATTTTGATGCAAACAAATAGAGCAACAAATAACACTGGTCTGGGAATATCACAATAGGGCTCTATAAGGAGCAGTGCATATCTAGATAGGCAGATAGAGTCTGGAAAGGAATGGCAGTAACATCATTGGCCTCAGTAGAAGTTTTGTTTGTGGGGGGTTGTAAAACAGTTGATGAGGTAGAGATTTTTAATGCATTCCTTAAGCACTTAATACAAATCTGCACATCTGAGACAATTACTGTAAACCATTAGAAATTCTCTTTTTCACCAGAAGTTCAGTGAAGTTCCTATGAAAAGAAAATTGATGTAGCAGAATCTAAACAGCAGTGTGCTGAAAAGCAGCTGTGCTTGTGGTCCAGCCCAGTCTCTGGGGATGCTTTCCAGGATGAGCAATGTGCTTGGTGCTCCAAGGCTGCATTGAAACTGGGTTCTGATAACTTTAAACCCAAAAGTGATTGCAATTGCTTTTCAAACAGGACTTGACTAAAAAAAAAAGGGCATGGTCTTGTTGCCTGCATGTTTTCCATACAAAACTGCTTTTGCCATTATTCATTTCTTCTTCTCATAGACATGAGTAGGCAGGTGCTGTGCCAAAATGCAGGGCTACTCCTAAACTACTCCTAAACCACATAAAAGGCTTATTGTATATGTCAAACAGAAGCTGGGATTGTGCTCCATTAATTTTAAAACAAAGGGCTAGAATGCTTCTTACTTATAAAAAACCAAAATCAAACAAACCCCGAAGTCAGTGTTAACATTGAAGCTGATTTTGAGAAATTCAGGGAAGGGGAGGGTACTGGTAACATGCCTTCCTGCTGCATTTCTGTCTCTGTGCTTATCCCAGGAAAAATAATGTCTGGACTTAATATCATTTTGTGGAACAGATTTTAAAATCTGTCTTTGGTAAACAGAGCTTTAAGGATCAGCAACCATATTGAAAAACAAAATACAGTAAATAAACACGGATTGTCATTTAAGCTGCAAAGCAAATTGAAAACAGTAATTTCCAGAAGAGGACCAGCATGCTGGGCAGCAAGCAGTTCTGAAAACATGGCTGTAAATCACAGCACTGGATACTAAGAGCCTTTAACAATGTGGAATGGAGTCAGTTTAGATTGAAACATTAATCTCAGAGAAGCTAATGGGAGTTTTCATTCCTGATCCTTACTTAAGCGCTTAGGACTGTACTGAGCTCCTGAAATTGTTTATCTTTGTGAGACCCAAGTGCTGTTAAGTCTGGTGCAAGCTCCATTAACCATTAGTGGCCAGTCCTACAAGCTGGATCTAGAGTCTGGAGAGCTCCTCTCATCATGTGTGAGGATGTGCACACTGGGAGCAGTTTCAAAGATAAAGAAGGACAAGTCCTTTTCTCCTTGCAGTATTGTGGCTAGTGGCTAATTTTAAAGGCTAATTTTTTTTTTTTCTTGTGTTGCAGAGCATATAATGGCCCATATCCTCCAGACAATCTCCTCTGGAGACTAAATCTGGAAAATGAGGAAGTCAGACAATTTTAAGAGATGAGATGTAAACAGCTAAATCTTAATTGCTCTAAATAGTAGCTTGTGGAATATCCAGGCTAGTGGAATGAATCTTCCTAATGCTTGAACAAATCAGTAACATATGCTGACACTCTGTCTGCAAGAGGCAGGAATCATGGTCACATGAATCCAAAAAGCAGTCCAACTATCCAAAGGCATCTCCAGGGCTTACAGAGTCAGCAGAGTGCAGGAATGCAAAGGTTTAATCCAAACCTCTGATTATTACCAAGTATTGGAAATATCTGTAATTCTGTGGCTATGTGTGGTTCTTGGAGGCATTTAAACTGACTTCCAATGCATTGAAGAGAGTACATCCAGATAGGACAAGATGATCCAGCCTGGAATGCTTAAAAATATCACCATTTACATGCATGTCCCAGTTTCCACCATAGTCTGATAAAAGAATGCAGGCTGGGTAAATTTTCCAGCAATAACATGCAAATTATTTTCACTTCATCTTTTATTTTGAAGAAAGCTCACCAGTTCCCAAAACTGTCATGAATTTTTATAAGAGACCTTCTTCCTTTACAGCTCACCTTTGATCTGTGTTGTATTCCTCCGAGAAATCAAAACAATGGATTTGGGATACTGTGATTATTTCTGAAGCAAAACACAGAATTCATTAATAAGGTTGTATGAAGGGTAATAAAGGAGTGCTGCAGCTTCGATGGAGAGAGGCATTGCTAAAAAAAAGAATGAAAGAGCTCAAAGAAAAAAAAACCAGTGAACTGTCAGCACCAGGTCCCATAGCTGTTACCATGTTCAGATCTACTATTTGTTGTGGAAATGCTTATTTTACCATTGTTACATAGTCCTCACAGCAGCTATCAATATTGATCAGTGGGTCACAACCTCTACACAATCTGTTGCAAAAGTCAAGTGTTTCAGACTTGTCAGCCTGACACTTCTGCTTCCTGCCTTCCTTCATCTCACCTCAGTGCTTCCCTTCTCATCACAAGGAAGAGTATTCACACAACTGGTGAAAATCCTTGAGGATATGCAGGAGAGAGGGAGAGAGAGGTAATATTGATGGCACTTCTTTCAGAAATCTTCCCTTCTCTAGCAATCAAATAAAATCTTCATGAATGAAGCACATAAAGTCTCTGTATTATATATGAACAGTTGAAATGCAAAAAGGTTAAGCCATTTGATTGATGACTTTAGCAAAGTCAGGGTTGAAATTACTTCATGGGTCAAAATGTATAAATGTCCTTTACTTGATTTCTTTGGAGTGAGGGTTTGTTTTTTTTTTCCAACAGAATGCCTCACGGTGCCTTCCTGGAGTCATACACACACATAACAGCATGGCACCTCTGGCCAGATGTTAACCAAATATCTGCTCTAGATCTACACTGATTTCTGTGCTCTACAGTTAAACTGTGATCATGTCTTAGTGGAAACCTATATTTTAGGTCTTCAGTAACCTGGATTTTGAAATGCAGATCATCCTTTTAGGATGATACTAGTCTTATTCTGAAGGCTAGTAAGGATGTGTTTTTACTACTTGAGTCAAAGTGAGCTAGGGTCTTTCAGGGACTTCTTGTCACATTTCTTGAACTATACACATTGCTGTTTGTTTTATATATATATGTTTAGTATTACAGAGTTCCTGAAGGAAGCATTAAACCAGGGCACTTCATTTCAGCACTGGAGTGAATTACTGTGATTTACAGATTTTTATTTTTAAACATTGAAGTGCTTTCCTCTAATATCAAAGTGTGCTTTCAATCTCTCACTTGTGCAGAAGGCCTGGAGCTGAAAGCAGCATTCTTGTTTCATGAGGTGTGGACAGGAACTTGGTGCTCTGAACCTCATCCCTCCACCTTGCTGCACCTCTCTGACTCCACACCTCACCTTCTCCTCCCTTCTCCTCCCAGGAATCTCCTCAGTGCTGCAGAAAGTTAATTTACCATACTGATATGTACTTGATGGACAGCTGTGGGTCACTGTAGCTGGGTGTGAATGTCTCCAGAATTAAAGGGGATGCATTAGAGTGGGCCATGGAGCTGCAGCCCAGCATTGCCTGTGTCAGGCTGCTTCATCTGTTGTGGTGTGCTGAGATGGCAAATCAGTGCTACCACTGCAACACATCTGCTGTGGGAAATTACAGCTATGCAGGTAATGAAACAGGAAGGGCTTTTCCAGGGTACAGGAATGACAAACATTTGAGAGCTTGGTTAGTTATCAAGTCAAACAGGTTTTATTACCATATAGACATTAGTTGGCATTTCAGATGGATTTCTACTACTTGTAGTCTGAACACTTCCAGTACCTTGGGATATCAACTTCCTTTTCTTCAATGAGAGTAAATTTCCATCTTTTCATGTTTAATTAAGGCTCATAGGAATAGACAATTTGCACTGACAAACCTAATGATTGCCGAATTGAGATGACTTAGAGCTACCTGGCATGAGAATTAGGTAACTGCCTTAATTTTATATTCAATCACAAACAAAGTAAAATGAGAAAAACATATGGTTTGGAAGATAGAGTAATCAAGAGAAGGAAAATTAGACAGGAGGAGATCTCGCCATTTTGCTAAAATACATATGAAACATTCTCAGGAAAGTGTGGTGTGAAATCCACCAGGTTAAGAAGATGTGAAGTTTGGCTGTCTGGTTGCATGAATAGCCCAGAATCACATATGCAGCTCTAAATAAAATCTCCCTGTAGTCCAGAGAAAGAGCAGTACAAACAAAAGTGTAAATCAATACTGCAGTTCACCTCAGAGTGAATATCAATTACAGATTATTTCCATGTTAACAAAAAAGGGAATTAAAAATTCTAATGCTATTAATTAAAATAAAATTGTATATGGACCTTGTCAGCAGCTTTCAGAAGTATATTCAATTAGGAAGTTATTTCTAGATGCCTCTAGAGGTGCCCTTTCATTTGGTAGGATATACCCTAGGATTGCTGTTATCCCTTACTAGGAGATTACACACCTCTAAGCATACTTAGGGCTCCTTACAGCTTTTTGACAGATATCCTCCAGTTTGCTCCTCCTTGTCAAACCCATCAGGCCAGGAGATGGATGAAGCCCTATTCCAAGATACATGAATTTTGGCTGTGTGATTCCTGTCCCTTGGTGTTAATACCAGATACACAGGGACTGATCAAAAGGAACAGTCCTTGAATTTGCTTTTGTGTTTGCAGGCTCCAGCTTGTTCTACTGATGTTGCCTATACCTGTGTTCCTCTTCTAAATACATTTTTGGTTTTGAAAATCTTTAATTATATTAGTGTTTCTTAATGTAGCAATTAGAGTGCCTAATTTTATGTGTTGGTGAGATAATTATAGCTTCAAACATTTAACTGAAATGATGGAGTTGTTTCGGAATGGATCAGCTAAAACAAGAAATGGTGCTGTGAAAGCCTCACAGGACATCAGAGGTATGCAGATGAATTTAGGGGCTGTACTTCCTCATAGCCTGGATCTGTTTTCACCAGAATAAACTCCAGCCAGCTGCTTTTCATCCAGCTGCTACATGCTGGTCTCTGGAAGGTGATGCTCTTTGGATGTGCTCCTGGTGAAGTGCAGATGTCCTTAGCTTCCTTCTGAGCCTTTCTATCCACACACAGACATGCCTCAGCCCCAGCAGGAAAGGATGAAGTTGTGAAATCACTGCTTCCCACTGACCCTCTGCTTCCCACTGACGCTCTCACCCACACCTTGGCAGGTCCGGTGCTGTCCCCTGTGCTCAATTAACAATCCTAATTTCATTCAGGAGGAAAACACTTCTCCTTTCCTCAGGGTCCAATTTCTGCATTTCAGTACAAAGCATCTTCAGCACATTGAGTCTTATATTATCTGTGGGTTGGTACACTCAGTACAAATATTACGTACACACATTAAGCTTCTTGATTAGGACAAGTGATTTAGGTGGCAATCACTTCTGAGCTCACAGTTGCTTAGTGATGACCAAATCCCACAGTTTTCTTGGAGGAATACATATATCTAGAGCCACAGAAAGATATAGCTGAGCATCAGCTTCAGAGTAATGATATTGCACAATAGTTATCATGTCATCTCTTCTGTACAGAACAAGGGATGTCTTAACACTCTATTTATTACTCTTAGAAGTCAAACTTCATGACATTTTATATTACATATTTAAATAATTTAGGGTTTTTTTTAATTTTAAAATGTAGTTTCCATACATGATGTTTGTTTGGCTGAGTGTGTTTTTTTAAAGCAAAGTCATACTTCAGATAACACCTGGACTGAGAAAGGTACATTTTCTGAGTTCTCCTGTTTGGTGGTTCTTAGAAGCCCAGCAGGAAAACTGTGGTTAAAGTCTAGGACACGATGCTGAAAATTGCAGTTTATAATAGTAATAATCATATTTAATTGTAAAGGTGCTATATTAGTCCTGGCTTGAAGAAGCAATTATTTATCTGTTGATTAGTTCTCGCCACAATTAAATACAGTATATGACAAGGGAAACCCAACAAATTAGTGGCCTTGTATTGGAATTGCTTACTCAGTGCCACAAATTAGCCCCAGTGGTGTATTAGTCTATCCACTCATTTATTTTTAAGATTCTTTTCCCCAGGAGTTTTTCTGTATAGCAGGAAAATGGTGTTTAATGGACCTGAGGTTATTTTCGCAGAGACATAAATTCTGGGCTTATTCTAATGTACAGCCAAGAATTGTAAGAATAAGGACATTTCTGCTTCCTGTATCTACTACCCCGAGGTGCCTTTGAAACATGAAAACGCGTGAGAAAGAGCACATGCTCTGAAATAACCTGAAAAGAAGCCATATTTTCATTCTCAGAAAATTTAGTTTCTCATACAGAAAATCACCAGCAGGTCCACGGCAATAGAATTGAGTAAAAAAATACTGCTAACAAAAGGCAGATGGTGGTCTTTGTACCCAGCAGTTTCTTTTAAAGTGGTGTACCTCTTTGCTACTTCTCTGTAAGAATAATGACATTTTGCCAAAGAAATGAAATCTGTTTCCAAAGAATGAATTGAACACATTCAGTATAAAAATTACATTAACATGTAGCCAAATTTATTAAAGATACAAAATTCAAAATCATTAATTTGGCACAGAAGCTTCTAATAATTCTTTAGAATTGGACTATCTGTGGGAAATTAGCTTTTGAGCTCTATCCAGCAGGCAATTGTCAGTGGGAGAGAAAAAAAACCCCTGTATTCTGGCTGTCCAAGGCTGGAATTTTTTTCTGCACAATAAATACTTTTTGCTAGAAATAAAGAGACTGCCAAATCAACCTATCTGAATAAAAAGTATGTTGTGTTTTACACGTGGGAAAAGTGCTCCAGAACAGTTAATCCCTACAAAAACATTATCCCTGGATTATCACCAGTAGTACTTGCCCTCAGGCAGTTTTCAGTTATTTGTTTCCATTTCCTATACATGTACCCAGTGTTTTTATTTCCACGTGACTGCTCATCTCAAGCACTTTCTTTGCTCTCGTCTATTCTGGGCTCGTGCATCTTGCAGGCTGCCAGAGTACTCGGGGCTGTATTTACATTTCCAGATTCATAGAAACATTGTCCCACATGCAGTGCTGTGAAGGCCAGCACACAGCCCTGACAGGACCACTGATGTCTGTGGAATGCCCCTCTCACTGCAAAGGGCATCAGTGGACCAGAATACTTTGACCCTTTTCTGCTTGCCCTCTGTGCAGACCCGATAAAAACTCGGTGCTGGTCCTGTGGGTGGGTGGGGTGAGGGAGCTCACGTTGCTCCCTGGTGAAGAAGAAGCCTCACTCAGGTTTTATTGCCACCTTGTGTGTAACAGCTGGGTCAGGGGACAGCTGAAGTCGTGTTGCTATGCAGACAGGATGTCCTGGAGCCAAAAGGAAAACAAAGGGCAGAAGAAACTCTTGACAAGAAATGCAGTTACTGTGTAGATCATTTGCTGTGTGAGCAAAGGGAGTGCCAACAGTGCCTGTCACATCTGCAGTGGGGAGGAAGCATTGTGGTGGAGGGTAAGGGTTTGACCACAGGGAGGATTGTTCTTCGATTTAATCCATGATGGATTAAAAATGTGCTTTCTTTTTAATTGCCAGAACTCATTTACTGTATTAAAGCCTCAACTCTTGCTATCTTGCTATCCTAAATTCACAAAATCTAAAATAATGAAAAAGTAAATGTTTTCCTCCTAAAGGAACAAAGTGCCCTCCTTCTTCCTGGAGTGCACCAGAAGATGCAGCCTTGACATCTCCAAACTCCTACACAGCCCTGGCTCTCAGGCATGTGGAATCTTCACATACATCCCTATCTCTTTCTTAACCATAATGTGCTTTTCTTCTCAGCTAGCTCATATCCTTCTTCCCTAGGGCTCTGGCTAGGTGAGTGGTGAAGCCTGGTGAGACATCTGTACCTCTGTCCTTCTCCAGCTTTTGAATTTCTGCAAACTCGGCTTTGTGATTTCAGCATAATGAGAAGCTTACTGTTAATTGTGCTCATTCAGCCTATGATTGAGGCTTGGTCATTTTATTTTAATTTGTTTCTCTCCTTACTTCAGGACAAGGGCAGTCCAGTATCAGAAAGCCAGCCTGATCCTTTATACAAAGGAGAACCTTATAGCTGGAAACTTTTCTAAAATATAAGTCTACGAGCTCTGGGAGGCTGCATGGCAAAGCAAAGTGAATGGCCATAATTCAATGTTTGTTATTCATTGTTAATGGTGCTGAGAGACACTTCAAGAAAAGGAACTATCCAGACTCTATTACCTGAACTAAAATGAAATGTCTCCAGAAAGATTTTTGAAATGCCTTCCTTTTAATCTTTAAAGATATAAATTTCTAATTTATAAAACCAGAGGTTGGGTGGGGCAGGGGATGGGGGTCATTCTTTGTAATTTTTTAATTTTTTAAACTTTTTTGGCAGTAATGCAAGTTATATATGTGGTGATACCAAATAGTGCAGGCTTGGGAAATGAAAGTAAATTTAAAAGAGAAGAAATTGAGATTGGGTAAGTGTAAACTTGCTGTAGACTTTGGAAGATTTAAAATTATGTTTATTTTTATAAACCTAAGGGGTTTAAAAATTAAGACAGATGATGAAGATTACATTGGCAGGGGGACATTATCTAGACAAGCCATTCCATATTTAAGGTTTTGCATCTATAATAAAACACATGGTTGTGAGAAGAGCTGCACTGCAGCCTTTAGATAAGGTTGTAAATAAACAGATTGAATTGCCAATGGTCCTGTTCAAATCCATGGGAGATCTGACACCTTCTGAGGGACCAAGGTTTGGCTTGCATTGTACCAGTTTCTTGTTTTATAACATATGAAACACTCCAAAGAATGACAGATGGCCTTATGGCTAATTTTTTTGTGATGAAAATATGGTCACCTCTTTTTGTCTCTTGTAGGGAAATTCCTTCTCTCTTGGTAACTCCCACAAGCAAATAAGCCATTACCAAGCTGTTCCTGAAGTGATAAACATAATATCTGGAAGCAGAGAGAAGATGCTGGATTGGACACTCCTGGGAACTCCCATTCAAGCCACTGTGGGTTTTTTCAGTTCATTGGCCAAACAAATCAGATTACCACATCTGTTTAGCCAGATGGTCTTTGTAGTGTCATGAGGAAAGTGCAGTCAAAATACTATCTATAACTAGCACAAGGATTGTATTGGCAACTTGATGCAGAAAAGGAGTTATATTACAGAAAACCCTTATTGATGGCATTTTCTATCAGGCAAACGAACTGAGCACCACCTCCAGCCATGGTTGGGTAGGTGGAAGCCATCGTGCTGAGTAGAGCTATGGCTGGCTTCTAGACTGCAAGGTGGGAACACTAATCTATAAATATTAGAATCAGAGAATCACAGCATTGGTTGAGTGGGAAGGACTCTTAAAGACCATCCAGTTCCAGGTTGGAACCTGCCTGCCATGGGCAGGGATGCCATTCACTAAACCAGGTTGCTCAAAGCCTCATCCAACCTGACCTTGAACACTTCCAGGGGTGAGACATCCACAGCTTCTCTGGGCAACCTGTTCCAGTGCCTCACCACCCTCACAGTAAAGAATTTCTTCCTAATATCTAATCTAAATCTGTCCTGTTTCAGTTTAAAACCATTGTCCCTGTCCTGTCACAATTTGCCCATATAAAAAGTCCTTCTCCCTCCTTTTTATAAGCCTCCTTTAAGGTACTGGAAGTCTGCCCTAAGGTGTACCCAGCTCCTTCTCTTCTCCAGGCTGAACAACCCCAATTCTCTCAGCCTGTCTCCACAGGAGAGGTTCTCCAGCACTCTGAACACCTTTGTGGCTTCCTCTGGACCTGCTGTTTACACATCCACGTCCTTCCTCTGCTGGGGACCCCAGGGCTGGATGCAGCTCTGCAGGTGGGGTCTCAGCAGGGCAGAGCAGAGGGGCAGAATCCCCTCCCTCACCTGCTGCCCACAGGGCTTTGGATGCAGCCCAGGACACGTTTGGCTCTCTGGGCTGTGGGGTCGTGCCCAGCTTTTCACTCACAAGAAGCCCTGAGTTGTTCTGCACAGGGCTGTTCTCAGCGAGTTCCTCTCCCAGTCTCTGTTCATATCTAGGATTGCCCCAAGCCATGTGCAGCACCTTGCACTTGACCTTAACCAACTTCATGAGGTTCTTTTGGGCTTGCTTCTCAAGTTTGTCCAGGTCCCTCTGGATGGCATCCCATCCTTCTGTTGTGTCTTCTATTAATCTTGGCTTGACCTGCTTGATATATTTTCAGATCTTTATTTGATTGTTTATTTTCCCAGCACTTGCCACCAAAAGAGTATTGTGTATATTCTGAATTTATTAGACTACTTCTTTTTCTTCTCTTCTGCTCGATCCACTCTACAAACATTATTATTATTATTATGTCTATCCTACATAATTAAAAAAGAAGGAAACTATCTTTCCAACTAAAAAGAAATTACATGAGATCCTTTTCCAAATTATCATTTAATTGATTATAGCCTTATTAAAGGAAGATTCTCCCAGAGGATGATCAAGCTGTGGTTGACTTCTCAGAATTTGCTGTTTGTTATGGAGCCAATTGAACATTCAAATGTTGTGTGACAATTTTGTACAGTTAATAAAGTGGATTTTGTCCCTATAGACCTTGAAAATTCCAGTATTATAGGAGAAATGGGACTTGGCTACTAGTGGAGAGCAAAGGCACTTCCAGAGGGAAATCATCTCATTACAAGATAGTTATATGAGAAACATGGCAGAAATCATTCTTGGAAAGAACCTATCTACCTATATTTAAAGGGTGCCAGGGAGCTGTTAGAAGTCCAGAACTGGGAAGAGGAATCCAGACCTTGGTAAGAGGCTGAGAGAAAAACAATTTTTCATAATAACAATAATAATTTAAAATTTTTCCCAATTGCAAACTGTCCAATAGGTTTTATAATGTTGTTTGGAATGTATCAGCATGTTTTATATCAAGATCTCATAATGGTTTTTTAGCAAATGGTAAAAATCACAGAGATAATCCTACTTCACGCATTCTTTATCTTTTTGTTGTTGTTAAATTCAAGTATCCACTGTGGTCATTGAAAAGATTTTCTTCCCCTTTGGTGGAAACAAAATCAAGTCCTGTGGACTCGGATGGACAAAAGGAAAACAGAAACTGAGATACATGGAAAAAAGTGTAGGTTTAGGCATTTGTAAACTATTTATTTGCTTAGCTTAGAGCATACTCTTGCCAGAAAAAAAAAATTGTTTCTGACTTTTTATTAGTTTTGTGATAATTACAATAATTACTTTAAAAGTCAAAACCCAGGAAACTCTAAATGAGACAGTATAATTATAATATATAACCATAATAATGCTTCCTTCCATTCCTCACTTGGGTATTGTGAGGCTTAATTAGTTAATGTTTGTACAGCAGTAAAATGCAAAACACCGTAAAAGTATTAAACATTTTTCCTGTTTCAGTTCTTCAGTATAACCAATTATCTTTCATAGAGTTTTTTAAGGGGATAATTTAAAAAGATCTATGTAAACCAAACTGTATTTTATATCTGTCTTGCTGGGAGATGGAGTGGCAAATCAGTGTTTAATTGCATCAGTATTTCACATGAGCCTGCTGACACTGTGACAATGGATTTGGCCTAGAAATATTTGTTGATTATCATATTTCTGGGCCATGCAACAAAATTAAAATGTTCTCATGGGAGCCAGAGACACAGCTGATGAAAATGAATAGAAAATGAGTGTCACAAGCTGACAAACCATCATACTTAGAAGGCAGAAAAAAATCATGAATAAATAGCATTCCATTGAAATAAATAAAACCTTTTGTCAAATGTTTAGAATAGGAAAATCTGTTATTTCTTCCTTTTTCCTGTACAGAGTTCACTGAAGAAAAACAATCTTGTGCCATGTATAAATATGCAATGTATAAACAACAAGTGGAGATAGAACTCAGGGAATGTGGCGCTGTAGAGCAAAATATGAGGTTTTAACTTATCTTTAGGTCAAAGAAGTCCTGAATAAGATCTGTGTATCAAAATAACTGTTTTACAGACTGTGAGGATCAGTCTGTGTTGGAGGTGGACATAGACATAAATTAATTTTCAGGAGATTATTTGTATCTCTGAGGATGATATGCAGAGTCTGTCAGTTAAAATTCAGGGCATTCTCCAATAGAGCATTGACTATTTAGTCACCCTCATCTTTGCCACTGAGCTTCAGCACAGAGCCAAGGGTTGGGATTAATTTTGCCATCTGAAGACTAGTTTGTTATTTAGGCTGCACTAGAGTGAATGGAAAGGCAGAGGAAGTTCCATGGGATTATTCATTTTCTCTGCCTTGTGCAGAACCACCTTTGTTTCTTTAATAGCTGATGGACCAAAGGAGAGTTCTCAAAGGAATTAACCTGACCATAAACCTTTATTTTTCATAGAAATTAATGATGTTATGGAAGCACCATCCTCCTTTCTCTATAGGGGGATTCTCATGTTTCACAGCTGTCTTTTAGACAACATAGATACAAATTAGATGAATTGCTTAAGGAGTATGGGCTCACCCCTCAACATGTTACATGCCAGCAGTGCAGAAAATACTGAAGTACCTGTAGAAAGGGACAGTTCTCCTCATTGACTGGGGTCATTCTCAAGTTCATTTGTTTCAGTTTGGAGACCATTTTAGGTTCCTTTCTACTGCTGGTACCATAGAATTAAGAAGATTAAGTTGTAATCTGCATGTTTCTGTGAGCACATGGATCTGTTAAATGCATATTAAAACAGGTATTTTTTTAAGCAAAGACTGAGTGCTAAGCAGTTGGCTTTGGATCCACACTGAGGCATGGATCAATGCTTTTTAAAATAAGAGTTAATGACAATAGATTTAGAAAATAAGAAATCCCAGTTCTATAAAGACTGTGAAAGTTTTGTGGTTGACTTTCGTGAATCCATTATTTCACCCATTAAATTAAGTGTAGAGTGGCCCATTTTACTGGAAATCATATGACAGTTAAAATACTGGAATAATCAATATGTAAAAGCGATCATAATTAAATATTGACTCTTGCTTTTTTAGCCTCAGCCTCTTACTTTTGTCAGGCCAGTTGGATTTGTATTCAAAACTGTATTTTGCTGGAAAGAATTTTTCTAATCTAATAGTGCCACTTACTCCGCTCCCAGACGATTTATAAACATCCGCTTTTAGCAGGCAAAGGCTTTCCACTTGTGAAACCGCGAGAATTCCCATTACTGCATTTCCATGTGCCTCAGCTGCTGCTAAGCAACAGGGAGGGCTGTTACCTGCCAGAGCTTGGAGTTAAATCCCAGCTCTCTAAAGAGGGTGGATAGAAATACAGATGTATCATATACCTAAAATAACAAGCGAGGAATGTGGGTTTGGAAATACGTAGAAATGTGGAGGTATCAGAAGAATACAATTCCATTCTAGAAACAAGTGAATAAGGGCGATAAAATGTGTTAGAGAAAGAAAATCAATCAATTTATTATATTTTGGTGATTTGTTCTTGAAAATAGACTGTGGTCAGATTGGTTTTGCTTTGCCAAACCTTACCACGAAGTGTTAGGTATATATGCAGTGTTGGATATTGGGGAGTAAGGAAGAAAATTTAATTTAATTTACCAAGAAAATTTAATTTAATTTAATGTATATAGTATTTCTAAATCATGGAATGGCCTGGGTTGGAAGGGATCTTAAAGATCATCTAGTTCCAACCAAGTTTGATTCATAGTATTTTGCATAGTGATTTTGTTTCTTCTTTTAGAGACAAATGTATTTATATTTGGATAAGAAATGAGTCAGTCTCAAGTGCTTTCCAAAGGCTTGATTGGCTTTCTTTTCCATTAGTGTTTTTGATGTTGGCTTTGGCTCACTTGGGTGGGACTGTTTCTAAGAAATGGTTTGGATGTTAGAAATGCTGTTGCAGGTAAAGGAATTAGCATTTAAGTCTAAGGGTGGGTGATCAGTAATGTTGTACCAACACAAGGCATAAAGATGGTCTTTACCCTGCAAAACAGTCTGCACTGGAGGAGGAGACAGTGCATGGAGTGGAACAGACCATGAGAATAAATGTGAGGAGTGAAACAACACCAAGAGCCCCAGAAATCACAGCCCAAATGCCAGCAGCCTAATTGCCAAGCCTTGGGTAGCAACAGACTGACTTCAAGGAGACATTTTGAGGAGGAGGAACTATCCTGCAGTGGGGAGAACGTGTAATGCTGCCTGCTACAAACTGTAATTGGTAACAGGCAACATCCACTGCTTGCAGTGAAGACCCAGCCTGCATTTATGCCTTGGTGCAGTGAAGAAAGGGGCACCAGGGAGGCTGCAGCTCAACTGACACGTGAATTCTGCAGCAGTGTTGGCATGGTGTTCACAGTGGGAAGAGAAATTTTGTAGGACACAGAAAGTTTTCTGTGAGCAAGTTCCAACTGTTTGGACAGTGAAAGTGACAGATTTTCATTATGTTCAACAGAAGCAGAAGAAGTTCTTTTATTCTCCTCTAAAATTTGTTCATATGTTTCCCTAATTTCAATGGCATTTTAGAATTCCTTAAGGCATTCCCTCCTCTAGCATAGCACTGTATGCCAAGTAACACATTTAACTGTCTTTATTAAAGCATTTAATGGAAGTTTCCTACAAAATGGTTACACTTTACTGCACTTCAAGACAGAGTTTGATGAGAATATAACATCATAAAATGTCATTTTAGCCAGGCAGTTTATGCAATAAATTCCTTATTCTTTAGTTCCCTTGGTTGTCTTGAAACCAACCTATATACATGCAATCCCTCAGCAATACTGTTGTAAGAGACAAAGCATTTTCACATGTACTGCTTCACTAACAAAACTGTTGAAATGAGGCAACAAAACTGTTGTGACATTTGGGACAAAATATTTAGACTGTGAAAAATATTGAAACAAAATTCTATGCAGAAATAAAAAAGATACCTATTTATAGTTGTGTACAATAAAAATAGAACAACTGGATTTTTAACATAATTCCAAAAAATTAGGATTAGTTTATGTTTTTATAATAAAAACACATTGTATTTTTAGGGAAAAATATGGCAAATGACATGGAAAAAGTGACATAGAAAAATTCAGATTATCTCAATGGTTCAGCCTGACTGAAAAAAAGTTTTTTCTTCAGCATTCAGGTAACTCTGCCCAATTCAGTTCTATTTCCCATCAGCATCACTAGTATGAAATGTGTCCATTGCTGTTAATATATTTAGAGTCTGCTGGGGAGGAGTCAACACTGCATATTCTTTCCTTATCTCTTAGAGGTGTCTGATGGGGTAGGTGGACATCTGTGGACAGATAATCTAGTTGATACCATTTCCCTGACTTTCCAAAGAATATAGCAAAGACCTTCACCAGATTGAAATTAGTGTCTCCTAGATTTTTTATAGAAAAGTTATTGAAAAGAGATAAGAATTCTCCCTAGAATCACCAGGAACAGGATATCTCTACTGAGTGCATAGGAACTTTGAGAAACAAGTACACCTCAGATAACCCCAAACTTTCAACTGCTCACTTTAACGTCCATATGGGGTCTTTAATTGTATTTTCTGGATTTCTGTGCCTCAGAATACTTTTTCTTTTTCCTTTTTGTACTATATTATGTAAATGCTGTTTTGAAGGGCAATATATTCTTAGACTTGGCTCCTTCTTTTTCTATGGATGTGTTTAAAACTGTAAGGAGAAACAATGGCTGTCTCATTTGAAAATCTCACTGCTGTTCTCACAGCAGTAATTGCTCTCTCACAGAGTATGGCTACCTTTTTTTTTTCTCATGTGTATTATGATTCATAAAGGAGGATCATATTACTTCTTGAATGGCAGCACCCTGAAGGTGCCAGCCTGAAGTGCTTGGAAGAAAGAGGTTGTATCATCAGCACCAGTGGAGAAAAACCATGGGAAGAAAAATAAACCTCTAAATATTTTGATTATTCCTCATGCTAGCACTTCCAATGAATGTTCAAAACTGTACTCACATGTTTTAACTTAACTGAAGGAATTTGAGTTAATGTACCCAGGGAGAAGCTGAAATATAAGATGGGGCTGAGGATAAATAGGATTATGGGTCACAAATAAAAGACTTGTGAGCAAAAAAAAAACAAACACAAAAAAAATAAAATAACAAACCAAAACCAGACAAACAACCCTCTCTCCCCAAAAAAACCTCCAAAACCAACCAAACAAAAAAAAAGAAAATAAAAAAGAGCCAAAAAAAGTCAAATAGACATGGTGCTTAGAAATGTGATTTAGACATGGTCTTGCAGAGTTAGGTTAATTGTTGGACTTGATGATCTTATGATCTTAAGGGTTTCTCCCAACCTAAATGATTCTATGATTCCATAGGAAACACATCTGGATGACATCAGTCAGGGCAACAGCTCATCATTCTCTCCAGTAGCACTGTTGTGAATGGAGGAACTGTGTCCTTGGGTTGGCTACCCAAGAGAATGAATCCATTAATGCCCCGATTTGGGATGAGAGCAGAGCCTCGACTGCAGCTGCTCTGACAGTGGGAAGTTGTGTTTGCTCATGGTTGTGCTGGCAGCTGTGCTCACCATGACCCAGGTGGGACTCCTCAGGGGACAGGGATGATGCTGTCACTCCTGAACCAGCAGCTTTTGAAGCTGGGACCATAGGGCAGATCCAGAAAAAGCAGGTAGTCTTTATTCTCATCCTCTTCAAGCTGTCACCCAAAAGTGTCCTTGCAAATTGCTCTTCTGTGTTGAAGGAGTGAGGAACAGTGAAGCTGGCAATGCTG
The DNA here is from genome assembly GCA_013398075.1 of Notiomystis cincta. Classification (NCBI taxonomy): domain Eukaryota; kingdom Metazoa; phylum Chordata; class Aves; order Passeriformes; family Notiomystidae; genus Notiomystis; species Notiomystis cincta. Next base: position 60,409 of record VZRX01017047.1, read on the forward strand.
TTTCATCTACAGATAAAATAGGAGCAACCTCCTGCTCAAATAGTCCACTGGTAAAATGGGAGCCAGCTACAAATACGAGGAGAAGTCAGAGTCAGATGGGCAGTTCTGGTAACAGACAGGTTGGAGGAAAGAGCCCAAAAGCTGAGATGGTTTCAACTGCCAAAACAGTCTTTAATTCCTCTGGAGAACCAACCATCACTAAATCAAGAAGAAATAAATGATTGCCTGGTCTTGTGAGTCAATTTTTTAACTCATTAGGGATGTCTTCCTCTCACTGACATAGTCTTTAAAAGATATCTTCCTCCTGCATGTAAGAGAACCTTCCTGGCAAGAAAGCTTACTGATGTCAGGGAGCCATCCCTCCACTGTGTGCAGTCAGGGACATGCAGTTGTTGTTTTCCCTTCCACTGCTAGTGGAGGGCTCAACATGCTCTGTGTAATCAATAAACCAGTGTGAGCACTGGCTATTCTGCATGGCAAGCCTTGTTTTTTACAAGTCAGAGTCCAGTTTATTGCAGCAGCTGTGCTTGGGTTTGATCTCTTTTTCTCTGTGTCAGCATGAGAGAAGATCATCCTTTGTCTGCCTTTGCCAAGAAAGAGGGGGCCAGGATGGATGGCTCAGGGATAAGGTCCATGAGTTAAGCATCCCTCTGTTATACTCACACTAAAGTGAAATCCAGGTGCTGACAGCCTGTCTCAAAGAAATGAGGCTCTTCCACAGCAAGAGCTGAGAATTGCTCTAGTGGGCTAATTTGGGAAAAGCAGTGTGAACAGCCTGTAAAGATGGCACTTTTGGGAAGAATTTGTGCAAACAGCGTGTCCACAAGAGATCCTGAGTGTACCAGCATAATAGAGATGTTAAGAAACAAAAAATGCACAATTAACCTAACTGGACAGATTCAAGAGGAAATAGATTTTTTCCTTTTTTCTTCACAGAAGGTGTGTTTCTAGATGCCTGCTCAATGGGAGGGTGAGCTTAGTTACTTGAGCCAGTATTTTCAGGGGAGAGCTGATTCTCCAGTGAAAAATGTCCAGGAGAGGGGGGTTAGATTTAGCAGTGCTCCCAGGAAGCCTGGCATCCCATGACCTGGGCTGAAGATGGCTGTGTCTGTCAGTTTTGGATTCCTAGGATGGAGAGCCCTTCCTGAAGCAGGGCAGCAAAGCAAAATCAAACCTTTCCACAAAAGCCAAGTTTCTGTCTCTACAGCCCATAAAGAGGTGCCTCGAAGTATAGTGGGGTATGAGAGGCAATCTCACCACCACTGGAAAGTATCATTTCAACTTAAGTTTTCTGAGCTCCCATTAAGGTCCCCTTGACCCTTGGTATTACTGTGGTTGTGTCAGTCTCCCTCAATCTCTTCTCTGCTCTGCTGAGCAAAGGCAGCAGGGCTGGGCTGTGCTGTCAGAGCTGCTGGCCAAGGTCACTGGTTGGTCCTGGAGCTGGTCTGTCATATCTGTCTGGGCAGCATTTGCTGTCTCCTTTCTCAAGAAAATAAAGATGATGTGATTGAGCTGTGTGCATGCTTGCATCTGTCTTTCTGGTTTCCCCTAATGAGTTCTGAGTCTCTGTCCCTGATTCATACAATTTAGGCTGAGGAATAAAAGTCTCAATGCAGAAACAAACAAACAAACAAAAACTCTGCAAGTTTTATATTAAAAAAATCCACAGGATACTCACACAGAGGAAAAACACCACCATGCCCTGAAACCTTCTGATGTATCAGATAATTCACATGGGTATTCAATTGTGAGATGCAATGATGAGTTTCTCTGAGCCTGATGCTCAAGAGGTTATCTATCCCCTGTTAGCAAGTTTAATAGCTTGTTCAATATCATACTTAATAATGAAACTAAATTATTAACGATTTCAATAAAGTATTTGATATTAACCAATTAAGATTATGAAGCCTATGGAAGCAATCAAGTACTTGTTTCTTTCCCATTCTATTAATAATTTAAAACAAGATAAAATGTATTACATTATTTTTGTCTTATCATTATGATTTTAAATTTATTGCTTAAACCATAGTAGGTTATCATTAGTAGCCTTACATGCAGATCTTGATAAACCTCCATGTCTATTATAAGTTTGCAATTCAAGGCTTCAGGTATGCCCTGCAGACTATTTCCATGGCTTTTTAGTTCTGATATATCCTGTAACTCTCCAGTGATGTGATACAGTGATTTTTTTGTAGAAGAGGACTTCATTAATAAAGGTAGTAGCTCTTTTAATAACTGGTATTGCTCAAATAGGCATGTTTTAGCAGCATTGTTAGATTGACATTTGTTTGAGGTTCATGTCTGATTTCTGAGGAATGACCAGTTCAGTGCCTCAGACACCATGGTGCATGTTCATTGCTTCCAGTCATGAAGCAACAGATGAAGTCCAGTGACTTCCCTCCCCAGTATTCTCCACTGGTGATATCTTGAGCAGCATCACTCAGTTCACTCCTTGATGAACTGTATTAGCTTGTATTGGAAAATATCTGCTTATAAAAGCAGTAGAATTAGGGCATAAATAGAAATAATATTGTCAGGTAATATCAATAATCACTAGAAACCATGAGCTTGCTAAATTACTTTTGTTGCATGACAGTTGAGTTTAATAGGTGCTTCCCTATGACACCTCAGTTGTTATTAGCAGAGAATAATCCTTATTCCTTGCACTGACAGACTAACTCTGTTGGTCTCCATGTAAATTTGAGTGGTGGAAAGGTTGTGATGATGGAGACTGTACTGTTTACTGCATCACTTGTCTCCTACTGTCACATCACAAGTGTACTTCCCTCTGTAAAACTACCCAAATGATCTTTTCTCAGGTTAGATCACTGAAATAATCTTCTTTGTTTCTAATCTGGGATGATAAGGTTTAAATGGGGTTTGGAGGGGTAGGGCTTTCCACTTGCCTGCTGTTACCAGCTACTGGTGACTGTATTGGAATTAAAAGTCTCTAGAGTTAAGCTTTTAATGCCATAAATGATTGATTTATTATCACTCTTTGGAAATGAGTTTGTCATGGGGGGGAGTTCTCTCCATTGTAGCGTGAAGGGGGACAGGTTCTCAGTAAAAAACAAAACAAAATAAGACAAATCCCAAAGCAAAACAAAGAAAAAAAACCAACAACAACAACAAAAAAAACGAACAAACAAACAAAAAGAAGCCAAACCAAACCACCCAACCTAAAAGAAGGCCTACACACGAGGCGGGAATAATGCCAAGTCCTGGTGCAGCAGCAGAACAGCTCCAGTGGGGAGCGACGGCCGCTGAGCCGAGCGGTGGCACAGGAGCAGAGCTGCTCCCTGGGGGGAGGTTTTCCTCCCTCCCTCCCTTTCACTCAGCATTCCTCTGCTTGGCTGTGCAGGATAGAGTTTAATATTCCTGTTGACATCTAAGATCCCATGTTGCTGTTTCAGATCAGGTTGGAGTGAGGATTTTTGAGGAAGATAAGTTGTTTTCAGAAAAAAACTCCTCAAGATGGAGGAGCTCTTGACTGCACAGCCTCCCTCTGCTCGGGTCCTGGATGCTCTGGGGACAAGGTTTGCAGAACAAGCTGTGTAATCTAGGTCCATACCAGCAGCACGAGTCAGAACTGGGCTGCCAATTGTAGCACCTTTCAAAATGAAGAGCTTTTAAAATGCAAAATGCAAGAAATTTATATACAGGAGACACTAGATTAAAGTATACTTGAAGAAGTAGTTCCACTTAATGCTGAAAAAGCCTTTGGGACACAATCCCATTTCATCCAACCTGTTTGCAAATTAATTATGCTAAACAGGCTTTTTAATTACATTGCTTGAAGGAAGAGCAGCAGAACATGTAAATTCCATAAGAGAGAAAGCAAAAAGGTTTCCAACTGCCAATTATGGAGCTAAATTCGACAAAGGGAGCTGTAGCATGACAGGGCAGAGTGTGATTATTTTAAATGAAGTCTAGAGAAACTCCCAAATTCCTCATTTTTGTTTTTGTCAATGTCCTGCAGTGCTCAATTGTCTCACACTGGGCATGACATTTTCCCAAAATCTTAAGACTTTCCTTTGTGCAGCTTTTGACAGTGACACAACAGCCTCTAGCAAGTTAAAGCACTTGGCTCTTGCTTGGGGTGGGACCCAGGATGATGTTTGGCTGTACCCAGGGTTTCCTGTGAGGAAGCCGACCAAAAAGTGCCAGGTGCCCCGTGTGTGGCATCCAGCACCACCATCTAGTGGTGGTTACCTTCCAGCCTGATGGATCCCTGTTTGGAGATTATCCTGGAAACTGGGAAAATTCTCACCTTGGGCTATTCTACCTCAATATATTTCTGTGCAATTTATTTGTTTACTAAGTGAAAACATTCAAAGAAAAAAAAATTCTGTTGGGCAGTCTGTCCCTGTGTAACAGCTGGAGAAGCCACATGAATGATCAGTATAGAATGTGAAATGTGATGTGAAAGAGCACTGGTTTTTATAAGATATTGCTGAATGCAAAATACTTGCAAATATGGCTCTTGAATGTCATGTACACAGTTCCAAAAGCAAGGGGAAGACTTTTAAAAGGAAAATGCTTTTAAAAAATCCCAACAAAACCAGTGGCTCCCTTTTCGGAATGTTTCTTATTCTGAGCAGTTTAAACAGTACTGGTAGTTGTGAAGAAGAAGTATTTAAACCCATTATTTTTAACTCTTTACTATTCTTTGTAGACACATATTTGATTTGTCATTTTCACAAACAAATAACCTTCAGACAATCTGACTGTTACACATAAAAGTACTCTGCTTTACATAATAGGATCAAGAGCACACTGGTCAAGACAGAACCCAAAATATCCATGCAAAATGTCCATAAAATGCTTCAAGAGTCACTCCAGGTAACAAAAGATTATGTTCAACTTACTTAACTTAGTCATGTTGGAGTCCAAACTAGGTATACATTGGACACCTCTAGCTCTCACCACCTGAGAGGAGAATTCATTCTCCCTATTCCAAACATCCTCCTAGTTTAGGAAGAACAATCTCCTGTTGGAGGTGATTACTTCTCTTCAGTCACTGTTGAGGGAAGCTTAGCAGTGAGCCGAGATGGGATACCTGGGTTTGGAACAGATAAAGTGAGATAAATTTTGTCCAAAAAACAAAAGCACAGTTATTAGAGAAAAAGAAAAAATATTGTCATTTGCTCTTATGAATCAAAATTGAATTTTAAACCTGGCCTTTACTAAAAAAAGAAATAAATCCAAAATTAAATATTATTTTTTAAAGTTAAACATAGAAATCAGAGCTTTCTGTTTTGATATGCAATTGGGATGATTTGTCATGCAAGCTGTAAAATAATCTCTTTTCTCATTTCCTGAGGTGAATGTCAGGTATTTCACCTGAGCTTTAGAAATCCAGACCTTTCTCCTATTGTAAAGAAAAGGCTTTGAAAAGGCAGCAGTAAGGAATTCTGTTTACTCATCATTTATGGGTGGACCCTTTATTCCAATCATGTGAATTCCAGCTTTATCCTCTCCCCACACCATACTTCTCAATTGGCAAGTTGCTGTGACCCTGGAGAGGGACCTGGGCTGAGGGGTGGGTCAGTGACATGTGGCCAGGCTGTTTCTGCAGTCCCCTTGAGAGACAGAGTGGGACCAATAGTGCACCTCTTAAATTCTCACTGGACCAAGATGTGAAAACCAGTTCCATATGGGGAAAGACCCATGCTAAGGTCATCTTCTGCACTGTCATCCTCTAGGATTGTTCAGAGCACCTTCTTCCTTCTCAGTCTCTTTTTCATGGCCGTGGTCTGCTCTCTGCCTTGCTTCCCTGGCTCCATGTGTCTGCCCTCACATCTGCTGCTCCTGGCTTGGTGCTGCTCTTGTTGGAAGGAGCAGGAGCAGCCCTGGGCCAGTGTGGACTGGTGTTGTGCTGGCACTTCAGTGGAACCACCAGCTGGGGAGCTGGCCCTTGGTCTGAGTTCAAGGCAGCAGGGTTACCACATCTCTCTTTGAACTGTTTTTTGCTCTCTTTATCCTCTGTTCACCCACAAAGATTTATTACCCTTGAGATGTATCAGGTTGACGCTAATAGGAAATGAAGCTTTTTGGTAAAGGGGGTAGAGATCCTCTGTCAAAGCCCAGTCAGTCCTTGACCTTCCTGCTTAGAGTTTTTACAGCATTGCAGTTCTGTTGATATGTTATATTTTGCAGATACCACTAGCAATTAGACAAAGACCACCATCTCATTCTATGTGACTGCCAGACAGATGTCAGATATTAATGACTTGGGTTTGCTATGAGCAGAGCTGGATTAAAATGGGTGACCTACATGTGAAAGACTTTGTGTATCTCATTTCCTCAAGCTATTCACCCCTAGACTTCTTTGAAATGTAATGCTGTTTCCTGGCTTGCTTTTATTAATCATGTTTACTGGTGTCTGCCTGCTTTAGTCAGTGAAATGTCTGGGATCGATATTTCATGGTCCTCTTTCTTGGATCACACACAATTTCTACCCATCCTAGTTTTTATTGGCTCTGGTTGACCTTAAGAGATCTAGAAACTGGATAATAAACCAGGAGTAAGAAGATCAAAGCTTTCTACATCTAGGTCACTACTAATAATCCAGTGGTGCTCATTAGAGCATATGCTTAGCAGCTGATGTAAATTCTTTCAATCCCCTTCCTTGTAGTCACAAAATAAAATGTGCCTTTGTTTGATTGGCACTTTTGGTAACTTCAGAGAGTGTTTGGCTAATTGAGAACAAATCTGTGAGCAAAGCATCTATTCAGGATTTGACCCCAGTGTAGTAAGCTGCTTGGTGACTGCTATTGTTTCTGTAAGATGGGAACCAAATAAAGAATCCAGTGCTAAAAAATTAAGATGCTCCAGGCTGTCAGTACAGTTTAGACCTGCCTTGCCATGTGCTTCCATTCTGGGGGAAGATTGCTGCTGTGGAGGTCCTACAGAAAGCCTGCAGCTGCTGCATGTTTGCAGAGAACACTGAAGAAATAAAGGTTCTAGGCAGAGATCCAAAGCAGGGGTGTTGCCAGGGTTCAGCCTGCATTTCAATCCACTAGCATACAAATTTTCCAGACAGACTGGTTCAGCAGTTGAGATGGTCCCAGCCCAGCTCCTGGACAAGGCCAGTGAGACACATGACACATCCACGTGTGAGAGGCAGCTCTGTGCTGCACAGCTGCTGCCAGACACCAAATGCTGTGAAGGAACAGAGAAACACTTTGAATTTTGTCATGCATGCTTTTGGAAGGAGAGTGATGTTATTAGCAGCGAGATTGTCTCCTGAAATGGAAATACATAATTCAGTTTGTGGTTCAGTTAGTTCTATTAAAACTGTGTCTTTATTTCTGCTGTCAAAATATATTTAGAACAAAACCTTCAAGTTGAAGGCAGGAAAGATTAAATTGCTTTTATCTTTTCAAGTTAAACTGAGAAGAGATGATGGTGGAAGGGGCTTTTGAAGGTACAGCAGTGCTGTAGCCTCCTTGCATCTTCTCTCCAGGCAGGGAAGGGCCATGCCCACAGGATTTTGATGCAAGCAAAGGAACTGGAGCAACCTTCCTGCCAGTGTCATAAATGTTTCCAGTGAAAATGGTCATTATTTGCAGGGCCCCAGAGCTTTGCCAATTCCCTGAAGCTTCTTGGGATGCTGCCTAGCTTTTAACAGCCCAGAAGTGTTGAGCAGCATCAGATGCTGAGACCATATGAAACTGCCCCCCACCTTGGGAGCTCCTGGAAGGTCCTTCACACTTCACACTCTCCCTCACCTTTGGATGTCTTTAAGTAAAGCTGAAAACCTGGCATTAAACAGTGCAGTGGAAAGAGATGAATGGCACAGTATTCAAATGTAAATGACTAAGTAAGTGGCTGGGACTTGTTCAGAAACATAACACAGACATAAAAGCCTCCTCTTAGCTCATCAGTTGGCCTTGGCATTTGTTTCTAACGCCTAAAACCAAAACCCAACCTTTCCATGGAGAATTTGGAAGAAGATCAGATTCATGATCCAAAGTATTTGGAAACCAAGATCTCACCTGCTTTACATGGAAACTGTAATTCCTGGGCTTTTCAGAGCAGCCAGAAATTTGCCTGCCCTCCCAGTAGTGTGCTATTTGCTTTCATGGCTTGAGAGCCATAGATGATTCAGATGTGATGATTCTTTCCAATATCCAAATTCAAAAAATGCTGTTTCTTGTAGCTGTGTTTGGACTTCTCAGTGATCTTCCTGGGGAGAGTTAAGTGCTTCCACACCACACAGTGAGAAAAACAGGTGGCTCCTCCCCATGTCTGTATGTTGTGTAACTGATGTTTCTATGTTGTATAACTGATTTGCCCCAAAGCAATGAGCTTTGCATCTTCTGGCATCAGTCCTGGCCATATTGTTCATGTGCTGTGTGACTGCAGTGCATGGGCAGCCACCCTGGTGCTCCTGGTACGAGTTATACAGGCTGTGCTTCACTGGGGGCTCAGTCTGCAAATGCAGGGTGATCCTTTATCTGGGAATCTCAGTTTTCCTAAAGCCTACTTAAAGCAATTTCCATGCTGTTTTCACCTGATAGTCCCAAGCAGATGGACCCAAAAAGTAATAAAGTGATAGGTCAGGTATAAAAGCTGGTGTGATCCCATGAGCTCATTTGTTTTGTTGCTTGAACTTGCAGGTTCTCTGGTGTCCACTCATGTGCCTAGGTTGTGGGATTAGACTGATGCACTTTGGGATCACTCAGAGTTCTGTAGGTGTGAAAACAACTCTCTTTTAAATTGAAAATCTGTTATTAAGTACACATCTTACAAATTGGTATAGCTGGCTACATGTACAGATTGTTGTCTCTCCTGAGACAATGGGAATGTTGATATCTGTCAGGGGAAAAGCACAAACTGGTTTGCTGTGACTAGAAAATGTACATTGCCCTCTTGTGAAAACACAGCTCTGCTGCTGCAAGAGAAACAGCCAAGGATAAATTTCAGTTGAAAAGTCAACATATTCTGCCACTCTATAATTATAGCTCAGGTTAGTTGTTGCTTTAGACTGACATCTCAGTGTGCTCACAGGACAACACAACCAGATCTTTCCTATTTATGTACACAGGGTAGGGAAAAAATCCCAGTTTTTTTTCCCCTTGGCTCTGTAGTCATCCTGGATTTTAGTCACTTCCTAAGCATGCTGAACTGTGCTGTCATTGTATTGCTGTGACAACTTCACTTGTATTTCAGCTTCGTGACAGGTCTCAAACACATGATGCTGTGGCCTCAAATTTGCATCATATTCAAGCTTCAGCACCACACCATCCCTTTCTCTCCCTGTAATTTCAGATCAGCACTTGAATAGGTGGTTGTAGATTGCAGATATTCATGTGTGCTACTGGACATGCCATAGGGCTGTCTAGTTCACTGGTAAACCTGCAAGGGCTGTAGGTACATCACCAGTTTAAGGCAGAATGAGGAAATAGCACTTTATATTTCAATTGAGAATTAAAATCTTACTCTTCACTGAGATATTAATGTCTTCAGTCTGTGGTCATGCAATCCTTCATAACCCCAAGACATCACAAAGTTCTCACCTGGAATGGCATTTGGGTCATGCCTGCTGTTGGGCTTTACCTTGGGATTTCTCAGCCCACTAAGATGCAGCATCTCTCTCCACTGAGCCATGAGCATTGAACTGGTGTTTGTTGGGCTAAATGGGACAAACCATTTAAATACATCAGATCACAAAAATATTTTTTTTGCAAACACTGCTACCAGAAGAAAAGACAGTATATTTCCAGATGAGAGGTGTAGGCCCTGTGGCACCAGTTGGCTATCAGGACCTTTCCACAGCTGAGAGGGAGTCAGAAATTTACTGAGTAAGAGAAGCCAGATATAAACACTTTTTAGGGTAGGGCTGGAAAAAGTATTGATGCTGACAGCAGGTAGAAGTGATTAAATTTGAGACTTTCTGTCTCTGCCAGTGGGGCTTTATTTAGATCGAATTTAGGCAATTTGCTTCATGAATAATCCAGACAGCTGTGAAAAATCTACCTTTTTCAGTTCTTGCTTTGAGTGTACTCTCACTGTTTCCCAAATGATGAGAGCCAAAACCTTGACACAAGGAGTCTCCAGCTGGCAGACTTTTGTGAAAATATCATTCAGCTCTGGGAGCTTCCAGAGAGTTGGCGGCCTGCTGACATTCTAAGAGGAGAGACTGAGCTAGTGGAGGTGCAGGCTCTTGCCAATGCTTTGTAAGAAAGGAAGAGCAGAGCTACCTCAGAAAGCAGTCTCTGATTGACATTCATAGATTTCAGAGAATTCTCTCTCCAGTGTACTTGAACAACCCAAAATACTGCTCCTAACTGCTAATGGTGTCTTCTTGAGTGAGTGCATAAAACACTGAATTTGAGAGAGCTGAAGCTGTGGTTTAGGATATTGCCTTCTTTCTCATGCACTGTCTCTTCCCAGGGTCATAGCAGATGATGCTGCTAAATCTGCCCTGGCAGCTGGACTTGGTATCCCCTGGGCTCCATCCCAGGTGCAGCAAGAAATGCCAGTGTTGTGATTTCTAGTTGGACCCTAGACCCCAGCCTGGCAGATAAGCTTGTCTGTATTTTGACAGCACTAAAAAGGATTGGCACCCATTAGCTTGGTAGGCTGTTGTTTTTCTTTAGACATGTCCTGTCCATATTTCAAGTTTCTTCTCTCCTAGCAGGGACTAGACACAATTCTCCTGTGTTTCTTGCTCAATCAGTATTTGTTACTTCCTCAGAGACTGGCTGGTTTGTAGGAGGTCATTTCCTGGGCATATTTTGCCCTTAGGTGTTTGGATGTCACTAAAGAAAGGTGCAAAGAATTTTGAGATTTCTTTACGAGAAAATCTGGTTGTAACTTTAGTTATGAAGATGTCACCACCTCTTCATAAAGATCTCATGCTTTAAGAAGGGGGAGGTTGCCCTATTTTTACAAGAACATGAACTCTAAAGCAGTTGAAATGCCAGCCTTGTCATGTATTTTTAAATAAAGTGTCACATGATGTCTCTGTGAAACTCATTGCAATCTAGAGACAGCTGCCAGAAGAGAGTCGTTGTTCATTGAATGCCTCTTGCAAATGGGTTATTAAATGTTTAGAGTCTTTAGCCTCTAAAATTCTTTGATCATCAAGAAGACTCTAAGATAGGAATGTGTTGAGAAAGGAATGCAATAGAGGAGGACATTCAGAAAAGCCCCCATGCTGGAGAAAAGGCCTATCTGTTACCTCTATGGTAACAGCAAACAATTGAGAGAATGCTTTCTTGTTTAATTCTCCTCTTCTTGTGACTTTGGTTTTGGTATTTTAAATTTGTGTGAGAATTTAACACCTTACTAGAATGAAGCTATTATATTTTATCCTTAATTACCTCTGGTATGAAATGGGAGTCCATCAGCTAAGTGTAAAATATATGTTGTTACTGTGCCTCTGGAAACAACTCGTCTCTGGAGAGCATTTTGTGCAGTCAGCTCAGGGAGGAGATATGAAAGAACTTGTGGATGTGAGAACTGTGTCCCCCAGCTGTAAACTTTAAAAGGATGCTTTGGGACCTGGCTTCACCAAGAACAGTGTTCCTGGGAGGCTCCCTCTTGGCAAGAATAAGCCAGAATCCCTTTGGAAAGCAGTTGGTGGCATAAAAGGTTGGCCACGATTACACAGTTTATTGTTGAGCCATTAATGTCTATACAGCTGTTTAATCATCTTCATTGACTCTGGGGTACAAGAATATTAAGGCTGATACCATGTGCTGCTCTCACAAGATAGGAGAGTGAACTTCTCCAAAGGCACACATGACTAATCAAACCTCCTCTGAGTTCTCACCCCAACACCAAACTCTTTTTGCCATTATTGTTGTTATTGTATTCTTGTCTGCTGGCTAAGGACTGAGTAGCTGTTGTTGTGTATTCATGAAACCCTACAATCTGATTTATTTAGCATGTTTACCAGAGTGCTTGGAGGGGGCGGGGGAACTCAAATCTATTACTCATATTCATTAATCAGCGTGGAAAAGTAAAAGTTGCTCCCCAGTGTGAGATAGTTACTATAATTACAGTGCTGGGCAGTTCAAATTGCATCACTCCACATTTTTGAGTGTGTTTTTGAGGTAATGTTTATTAATGGGAAACATTGATGACGATACATTCCTCTAGTTACACTTTGCCATGTCTATAAATAGAGCTTGTATTTTTCTACTTGAAATTTTATTTAGTTGGACTTCCAGGTTTTTAGAGACTTTTTTTTTTATCTGATGGGAAAAAATTATATAGACCTGATTTGGAAATGAAATTTCATTCACCACTCCAGTGAAGATGTCAGTTTTACATTTGTCAGGCTCAGAATTTTATGCACAACTGAAGTGGTGCTGGAATCTTCAGCCAGTCTGGTGCACAGAGGGAAACTTAATCCAAAGGAAAACATGTAGCTACACTAAGCTTCTGTGATAAATAAAGCAGCAAAGAATCAGCATGAGGGAAGTGTACTGCTTAAGTGCTTTTTGTTGTGTCTTCCTTTCAGATGACTCCCAATTATGTTATTGAAACTTCAGTCACTGTAATGATCTCAAATAGGGCATACAGTGAGATATCCTGGTGTTGGAAGAATGGGCTTGGTAGTAGCTTTCTTTTAAGCATGCATATTGATGCTTTTTTTGTGCGTATAGTTTTTCTCACTTTTTAGAAAAAAAGATTATTTTTAATTAAAGATAACTCATTCTCTGCAGATTTTAGAATTTATCTTATATTATCCCTTTTTATGGTCTTACTGCATTGTAGTGTTAAGTTTTTCACAGACTAAGTATATGAATAATTATAAGATCTTGAAGGAACCAAGTGGCAGGTAAGCCCATAGCTGGTTGACTTTTCTGTAATAGAAGAAGTTATTATATTTAGAGGTTTTTAGCACCAGTAATAGTTTAATCATGAGAAAAATGAGCTGAAATTCAAAGCTACTATGCATTGAAGGACTGAAGGTTACATCAGCAGGCAAATGCAGGAGAGGAGGCAATCTTGGCTCACTTGCAGTGCTCTAAGTCAACAAGCAGCATGCTCCAGTTCTTAGTGATAAGCTTATGGATTTCCCTAAAATGAGCCTTTGTGATTGTGTCTGATATCTGGAAGAGTGGATAAACCCACAGAAATCCACAGGAAGCTGATAATGCAAAGTTACCCTACTGAGGAAACAGAATCTGTGGGTAATTTTCCCTCTCCAAAGATCCAGTTCATGGAATATCATAAAAATCTGCATCCCCCAAGAGTTGATTGGAGTTGATTGGGATGAAATCTGGGAGGAACTCTACTCTGTGGGATGACACTGTCTTCTTTAGCTGGCTTCTTCCCTAAAAAGAAGACCCCTTTGGGAACCATCTAGTACTGATCATCAGTAGTATCAATATCCACATTTTGCCTCCATTGGCTGAGTACAGCCAGCACCAGCACAGCAACAGCATGTTCAGGGAGATGGCATCTCTGTGTGAAAGCAGTTATCCATATGGCCCACAGGGAGATTTTCTACATCCCTTTCTACAGAGGGAAAAGAACACAAATTATAGAAAAAATAAATTGTATAGGATGAGGATTTTCCCTTCCTGCACCATTTTAGAGAAGGACCAAGAGTGTGATGCTCCTTTTTGTGATTCCAGCCATCCTTTGAAAGTGTTTGTTGAAGACATCCTCCCCTCAGGGAGCTGGTCTGTGAGGTAAAGCCCAGGTGTACCTGAGAGCTGCCATTGCTTGAATAGCTGTGGTTTATTCTGGACCTGCCCATACAGCTTCTTAATTCCCAGAAGGTGACACAATGGGTTGTGCCGTTCCTGTCTCCCTTCCCACCCTTGTGAAAATCCTTTCAAGTCACAAATAAAAGCCTTCCAGCCTCCTTGCACTGTATTTTCCTCTTTCTTACGTGTTGAGCTTTAGGTGTTAACCAAATGCTGCTCGAGCAGATTCCTGGATACTGTGACTATCAATAACAGCAATAACAGCAGTAGGTATCCATGTGGAACTGCAAATGTGCACAGCACTCCATGTAAATAAAGATGGGTTTTCTTAAACATCAGTGAGTTCAACAGCATTGTCCCATTTCTAAACAAGAACTGATTTAGTCCATCCTCTTGATGTGTCTCTTCATAGATACACACATATAGATTGTCTAGGTGTATATGTAGGTATAGATGCATGATCCCTTGCACCAGAATGCTGGTATTTCAAGGTTTCTATATTTTGTTGGGCTTGTAAGTCTTGGCACTGCCTTTTGAAAGGGTTTATGTTATTTGAGAAGGATAGATATATACAAAAATACATTATCTTGGAAAGTTGTCTTTTTAAAACTGCACTGTGGTAAAAGAGCCTATTATTATTATTATTATTGTTGTTGTTGTTGTTGTTGTTGTTTTTATTATTGTTATTATTATGGTTAGTCTCCACAAGAACAGAATTGGAAGGGTTACAGAGGGATGAATCTCATAGGTAAGGCTGTACAGGAATTTAGGAAAGCTACCTGAAAACCTATCTGCTCTCAGCTTCATTGCAGAAGAAAACCTTTAAGAGAGACCTTGCAGCAGTTAAAAATGTAGGCCTGATTTTAAATGATTCAAAACCTCATTTCAGTAGAGTTCCTCTGTGAGCTGCTGGATTGCTTTCAAAGTCAGCACTGAAAATAAAAGTCGATATGATATGCCAGGAACGACAGGGAAAAAACAACCACGCCAAGTTGTTGCCCACCTGTCTCTTCTGTGTTATGTCAACTATTGCTGTTCTTGCTGCCATCCTTCCCAACTCTCCCCTTTGACTTTGGGGTTCATTCCATTCCCTTACCTCTTCTCCCTTTTGGGAATTATTAGTTCTCTGATAGGCCCAGCTACAGCCATTTTCCTTCTTTTCCTGCAGTTTCCTTTCTGCAGTACTGGACTATAACAACTCCATATGTAGAGGAATTTTAGGAGGACACATTACATAAGTATATGAGACAGTCAGATATTTCAGGCACAAGTATTTTTTTCTGCAGTTCCATCTGTATATTCATGAGATGGTTGTCTCAGACTTTAGTGACTCGTGTTTCAAATCCCTTTTTGGCTGGAAATGGCACTTACTGATGCTTCTGTAGTCCTGTTCTTTTGGGAAATTTGCACTGAGGACTTCACAACACAGCAGGCGTAGCATTCAAGTTAATACTCTGAACCTTGGGAACTAAAACTCACTGGGAAAATAAAGTCTCTTTCAGAAATGAAATGGAGTCAGATGATCTTTACTGGGGGGAGAAAAACAAGGAGAGAAAAAAAGGGATATGTCCCAGTGTATCCTCCATTTGGTATGTTCCCAGATTCCTGGAGATAACATGGTGTCAAGAAAACAGAAGCTGTAATTAGGCCAGGACATGGCCACAATACAGCAGGATCCTGATAGCCCCGTGCTGTCCCTGACCTTGGGGTACTGGAGACTGTGCCAAACTTACCAAACTTAAAATAAATAAAGTGTTCCAGTGCTGCTGCTCAGTTAAGGAAGATCAAAGAGAAATAACATTTAATCAGTGGTAGTCGTGGCATTAAGCACTAGCAATACTAATTGTTTTGATGAGAATTCTCTCTGAAGATTTTTTTTTTTTTATTAGCACTGAGTAATAGCTGAGCTGGTAGTGTATTGACCTATAACACTACCACAGCTCAATTAAGTTTCTTATTGTCCAAATCTAATCAGAGAAAAGCTGGGATTGAAAATCGATTCATTTCCTGCTAGTTAATGACTAATTCCCCATAAATGTGAATATAAAGATTAACTTTTAAGGTTGAATGCTTTTTTAGAGGTAGACTCTACCAGATAGGTGTTTGTGAAGAAGAAACATAACTCTTCTTTTCCCATCTATCTTCCTCCAATCTCTTGGCATATTCTTGCTTTTTAGAGTCTTAGCCTGTGGTTTGTGCTTGTTCTCTGGTCTCTTAACTCATGTCTCATACAATTAAAAGGCACTGGTATTAACAATTCATGCTCAGCTCCTAAATTCTCAAATACTTCTACTTGTATTCTTCAAATGAGCATTTCTGAGGTGGTTAAAACACCTGCAAGGCAGAGCAGCTTAGTCCTTAACCATGATGTAAAGGCTAGTCACAATTTTTGGAGTTCTGGGCGACACACAAACTCTTTGCTGATCCCAGTTTGGCCTGTACAAGTTGTGCATTTTCCTTATGAACAGAAGAAGTTACATTTCTTGGCTGATCTAAACATTTTTTCTTTATGTAAAGAACTAATAGCTGTTTATAAACCTCCCCATGTGTCTCTGCATGCACATGTGTTCACAGCATTAAAGCTGGTGAGCAGAGACATGAGCAAACATCCATGGGCTTTGGCAGCCGTCCCCAGTTCTTGCCACTTGTGACTTCCACTGCAGCAGCATCTGAAATCTTCATAAATCTTTTTGTGCATTTATCCTCCCAGTGCACCTCTGAGGTGGGGACAGCTCACAGATTTACCCATGGAGACCTGAGTCTTGGATCTACAGAGACATTTAGACTCTGATCTTTGGTAGTCCACAAGATTATCTTCTCCAGAGGCCCAGCCCCGTGGCTTAGCTGCTGCTGTACCTACAGACCCACAGCTGGGGACAGTGCCCACTCCTGGGGAGCCTCTGGCAGGCTGAAGCCAGGTGTCTGGAGACAGGAGTCTCCTAGGTGGGATATTTCTACCTAAGGCTGCAGATGTGCTGGAGAGTGCAGCAGTCAGAGCCAGAGCAAGGACAGATGTGTGGCTGTGTCTTCTTGTGCTGGCCTGGTTACATTAGTTCTCGTTTTTTACAAGAAGGTGGTGGCAGGGCCAGGCTGCAGCCCTGCAGGTCACCCTGTACCAGAGTGGCACAGCCCTCCCAACAGTCCTGACAGCCACAGCCTTAGCACATGAAGTGCAAGAGTACAGTGCACTGTAGTAACTTTCAGTCATATTTTTTCTGAAGGAGACAACTAGAGTAGTCTTCTTTCTTATCAACTTCTGTGTTTGTGCTGCTGGCAGGAATCCAGAACTTCATCTTCTTGGAAAATTAGCGAGCAGCAACGTGCTCCCCATCATCACAGGCATCCTCCCAGTGACCTCAGTTCCAAGGAGCTGTAAGACCAGGCTAGACCAGCAGCTGTCAGCATCTGGGTTCAAGAGGCCTGGGTTTGCTATTAAAAAATACCTGTCTGAGCTTCCAAAAGCAGACAAACTTTCTGACTCTCAAAGTGCTCATGTTCTTCACTAATAAATTTAATGTGGATGCCTAGTAGACTTATAAAATAAAACACTAATAAAGTAGATAAGAAGAGTAAGTAACTCCTTCCTAAAGCATAGCAGCATCAAATGTTTAAGGGTTTTCCCACAAGAGCCAACTGCTTGATTTGTTTTTTGTGCTGGCCTTTGCTCATTCTGCTCCTTGCACTGGCTGTGCCCCCTCATTCCCCTTCTCTGCTCAGCTCTCAGCAGAGCTGGTAGTGCTGAACCCCAAATGAGGCATCTCCTCTGCCAGGAGAATCAGCAGCTGCTTCTTCCATCTTCTCCAAGCCTGGGATACAGAAGCCCTGTGCCATCTCCTGCTTTCCCACCTCCTGTTCCGTGCTCCAGCTCCCGCCCCGCTCTGGGAGCTGTGACCTTACATCAGTGACTGAGCTGTCACCTGGGCATGTGTAGGCAGTGTGCCCTGCTTTCTGTACACTGCTGTCATTCTGGGTTTCTCTATTTCATAGCAGGATTCCCCTTTTAATAGAAATGCATCTCAGCATCCCATGATAAAACATCACATGGAAAACACAGCACTACTCAGGCCAGTCTGTAAGTTCTCTCCACCCCATCCTATTAAGGATGGAGAGATTTGTTTCCTACCCCTTGCTCATCACTAGGGAATTTGGGGAAGTTTAGACTTTTTTTTTTCTTTATGTTTTATCCACATGCTAAAATTTTAGCCATATGCTTTAGCATGTGTTTCATGCTTTTGCAATAATTCCCTCCCAAATATGATCTGAATTAATTGATCACTGAGCTGCCTGTGAACAGCATCACTTCAAAGAGGCTAAAGCAGCTGCAGCCAAGCTGATAAATATCTCCAGGTATTTGATGAGTTTTCCCAAGAGTTATGTACAATTTTCACTAGATATTCTGATTCCAGGACTGTTTGAATGCCTCCCATACCCCAGAAAGATGTTCAGAAACACAGTGGAAGATAAGAATCTGCAAGACAATCCTCATACAAAATTTAGAAGCAGATTAAGGGAATTTTTTTTTAATCTTCCTTTTTCTTTTCTTAATTGGCAGTTGACTGTAGAGAAAACATTTGTTCACACCCCAGCACGTTGATCTAATTGGTTAGAAAATACACAGACCAAGCAAGAGATGAGTCCTGGAATGGTTTGGGTTGAAAGAGGCCTTAAAGGTGATATAGTTCCAACCTCCTGGCATGGGCAGGGATGCTTTTCTCTAGACCAGGGAGACCTTTCACTGATGAGACTAGAGAAGCAGAAACAAAGGAATGACCAGTGTTGGTCACCCATGGGACTGGCTGGTAGGGTTTGAGTTTTGGTTGAAAAGGGTAAATCAGGAGACAGTGCTGGTGCATGGAGTGCCCTTTTCAGTGCTAGGTTGAAGTAGAATGGAACTCTTTACTTCATGTGTAGATTGATCACCTGGTCAAGGGTTTGCAGGGGACACTGAAGGATGAAGGGATCTGAAAATCCCAGTGGTGTTTCTTTACTTTTTTCTGAAGTATTCACTGAGGTCATGCCAGAGGCAGACTACACCACCCTCCTCATATTCCCTCTGACTAAAATTGGATGTTTGTCTTTCAGAGATCCCTGTCTCCCATTGCCACTTGGGTTAGACTGCTCTGAAAATAGTTAAAGCCTGTGCCTTTATACTTTGCTAAGGCCTCGCTGTGTTTTAATAGTCAAAAAATGTTTTACCAGAGCTGGCTTCTTTTGCTCTGTAATTGTTTTAGTTTTCTTTTACTTCATGTCTTATTTATGAATAGTTTCAAAACAGGCCAATGGAAATCTTCAAGTAGGTTTTTAAACAAGTTTTGACAATGTTTTTGAGTTGCTCTGAGCTAAAAATAATACAAATCAGCAGGTACAGACTGGAGAACAGTGCCTTCAGTCCCTAAAGGACCTTTTGCTGCATTTGCTCCCTACAGGAAGACAAATAGAAAAAAATATAAAATAAAAAAAAGTTAACAGTTCCATACGAGACTGTAAAGGCCAAAACTTAGCTCTGACCAGTGCCACTGTCTTCTTCACCTCAGAAAAGAAAAAAATCATGGTCTTGTCTGTGATAAAAAAATTAGAAAGATGTTTTTCTCACTGCTACATGAGGCTTATGGTGTGAGCAGCAAAGAGGTAGGCACAGCTTGCTGATGCTCCTCCAGTGGGAGACGGAAAAATATGTTCCAGAACAACTTAAAAATTATCTTCAGCATCTCCAGCCAATGACCCATCCTAATTCCCTGCTTTGTTCTTGGACTCTCACATGTTTTTGGGTGTCTGACACTTCTTTGCCTTTCGTGTAGGTGTGCTTTCTCACTGAACTTTCATTCTTTGATCTCACCACTATGTTTGCACCATTTCTGTATTTTGGTTTTCTGGGCAATGAAAACAACAGCCCCAGTTCCCTCCAGATATTTACCTTTCTTTTATAGAGACTGTAGAGTGACATTCACAGGAACAGAGATCAGGCAGCATCCTCAGCAGCAGTCAGCTCTGAGCAAAACAGCTTGGAAGACTGTAAAATTTTGAAGTGTTTTGTTCTGTTACACAAATGTCACAGGATAGTTGTCAGCACAGATTTCAAAAAAGATTTGTCCCTTCAGCTTTGAACAGCCAGCAGACTCTCAAGAATAGAAGGTGGGGGACATGGAATTCTTGGTGGAATACAGGCCATGAGAGCCAATTCTTAATCTCTCAGCAGTGGACTGGAGGAGTGCACATTCATCTACACACACACATAAAATTAAATATCACCTATTTTACCAGTCTGAGCTGGTACAAGGATTGGAGGGGGAGGTAGATCATGGAGAAGAGGAGGCAATGAGGAATCTGAAAATAACATTTAGGTTTTGGATAACATTTGCAAACTTTGTTCTGACCCTGAATGCTGGGCTGTGAGCACAAAGAGCCTTCCCATAAAGGGAGCTCTCCTTGCTCTGACAAAAGGTTGAGGTTGTCACTAGAAGAAAAATTGAGCAAGGTCTGGTAACTGCAGTCACTGAAATCCTGAATTGTATCAGAGAACCCAAATATTGTTGTGTCTGTTGATGAGCCCAATCATGATCATATTTGAAGGCCAGAAAGCAGAAAGTACAGAAGGAGCTGCAGCAGAACTGCGACCGCTCCATCAGTTTTGATTATCAAAACAGAAACAGGACTTGGGTTGAGTTCAGGCACAAAAGTGACATTTTCAGGAGGAGAGAATACCAAATGCTCTTTCAGCTTTTGGAGAAGGGATGTAGAAACAGTGGGCAGATGCTGACCCTTACAAAGCCAAGTGAAAAAATCACTTTAACAGAGACGTTAATCTGAACAAACGACCACTGGAGTGGGTACAGCATCCTGCTCACTCAGTGCCTCCAAAACATCTTCAAATATCTTCCCAAAAAGATACTTGGGAAGTGATACAGGCATATTTGACACCACTTTGGGGATAATACAGCAAATTTTAACCCTTTAGGAGAGATTCACAATGGGAAAATCTTGTTAATGGATGGAGTTGGGCAAAATTTAACCCTGTTCTCTCTTTTGGGGTGAAAAGGAAGATTTTGCAATGACTGTAATGTCACTGAGCCAGAGAAGTGATTGCAGCAGTCCTCTTCAGCAATGCAAATGTTATCTACAACAGTGTCTGGAGAGTTGATATTGGGGAAACCAGCAAGTTGAAAGGAAACTTTCAGGTTGGGACCCCTGCAGCAACACAGCAGTGGCTCCTGACATGACCCACGTGGCCACACAGTGCAAGCAGTTGGCTGAGCTCTAAGTTTTGCATTTTTAAGGCAAGATACAGGTCTGGATGAGGAAATGGAAGATTGTAAAATGCAGCTGAAAAATGCAGCTCCACTTCAGCTGCCACTGAAGACTTTCCTTCAAACTTACATTATAAATGCAGTACTTAATAAGAACTGGAATTTTAAAAAGAACAAAACAAGATGTCTCTCATATGGGGAGTAATGCATGTTTATATTTTAGGAGCAGGAAAACCTCCCTGAAATTGTGCTGGAATGTAAAAGCAAACATTGTTTGTGTTTAAAGCCCCCTTTCTATAGGTCTGTGTTTTCTTGAGACTGGCCCACAGAAAGAACAACTACTGTCTCAAATGTCTTAAACCAAACACTTTCTGAGGGGAAAATATATCAGCTGAAAACCTACATGTTATTGTCATTTAAAATATTCTGTTAAGCCAGTCAATTGCAGTGTTGACTGAAGGATATTAGGATATTAAACATGAAAAGCACTGCACTGTATTGTTTAACTGAATCTGTGTTTTCATCTTATGCACTTGAATGTTGGTTGGCAGAATGGAGCATATGTTCATGTGGGTTTTTTATGTTACATGTGGATTTTTTTTTTAAAAATAAATGAAGTTATATAACAACAATCCCACACATATATTTGGTTGCAACATGTCAAGGGCTGGTTAAAATTCTCTTAGAATGTACCCTGGCTGCTGTATTTCATAGTCAGAGAGTATTACACACAATCTGCCATTTAAACCAACTTAATTTTAAGATTCAACTACTTAATTTAGCTTTAAAGTAGCATTACATACATTTGTAATATAGCTTGTGGAAACCTGAGAGATTTTTGTAGAAATAAGTTTTTAATAATCATTCCAGTGTAACTCCAATGTAACTTACATTGCAAAGCCTCAGTTTCCCACAGAGCTCACCAGCCACTCTTCATGAACGCCTCACTTTGGTGCTTTGCAGACAGGTGTACAGCAGTCTCCTTTGCATTAACACAGTGCTACATCATGTTTATTTTGCAGTTCTTTCCATATGGAGATGCTTCTAAGTTTGCCCAGCACGCCTTCCGAACCTTTGATAAAAACGGAGACGGGACCATCGACTTCAGAGAGTTCATTTGTGCCCTGTCCATCACCTCACGAGGCAGCTTTGAGCAAAAGCTGAACTGGGCCTTCAACATGTACGACTTGGATGGTGATGGTAAAATTACAAGAGTGGAAATGCTGGAAATTATAGAGGTGAGATCAATATGGCACTCAAAAATATCACAACATTAATAAAATTTGATTCCTTGTTCACATAGACTTTAGATTTTAGGCTCACCAGAGGCTGTACAGTACATTAAATGCACATTACACACATTAATCCTGCACTGACTGGTGCCCAAGTGGTACAAGCACACTAACATGTTAATAGATGTAATCTTGGAGAATTGCAGAGAGTACATATGTGCATATAAGCTTTTAAATATCCTGAGATTTTTTTTTCCCTGATGAATGGATTAACCATAAGAACAGCCCAGCACAGGATTTACAAAGCCCATCTCAAAGTCACTTGACACCCATGAAATTATTGGACTGTAGCTCAAGTAGCTGAAGCCTTACTGGAGATTAACTTCAGATGATTACAGAAATTTACAGGGATGACCACACACTATTTTAAGTGAGCCCTCACAGATGGGCTTTAAGATGACCATGACATATAAGAGGAAGGATAAACTTTACCACCTTCGTCATCTGCCGGCAACTTGCCACAGCAGTTAATACCAGATTGTGCCCACATGTACACACAAAAACCTGTTTAAGGGGGATGACTCTAAAACTAATTATTCAGAATTTTTGTGAAATATTTCAACTAAACAATTGATCCAGAGAGTAACTTGAAATAGTTTGACATTGTGAAACAGGAAACCAAAGAAATTCATTCCAGGATGCAAACTTTAACCATCAAAATAAACTTACATCTAAAGAAAGTAAAATATATTTCTTCCTTGTTTCAAGTATCTGGACATTGGATTCTAAGTAATAAAACAAACAAACAAACAAAAGTCTTTAGAGAAACTTGCAATAATTTTATTGTTAGACCGTATTTCCAGAATTTGATCACATCGAAAAATTAGATTGAATTTCCTGTTGAATTTTCCATTTGGTTTCTTTCCAAAGGCCATCTACAAAATGGTGGGCACTGTGATCATGATGAAGATGAACGAGGATGGCCTGACGCCTGAGCAGCGGGTAGACAAGATCTTCAGTAAGATGGATAAGAACAAAGACGATCAGATCACACTGGATGAATTCAAAGAAGCTGCAAAGAGTGATCCCTCCATTGTATTACTCCTGCAGTGTGACATTCAAAAATGAGCTTGTGTACGACGCGTCATAGACTGCACAGAAGTTTAATGTTCCATTCAGTTTGCAGCTATTTCCACACACACAAAAATTTGCTTGGACTACCTATAAATGGACTTGCTTCTTGTGTTTGAAACACTTGTGTGCATGAGAATGTCATTTGCTAAAGAATTTTAAAAGTATATATTATAAAAATAAACTGCCACAACGTGATGTGTGCAATGTCATTTCATAACAACCCTCTTCCTCTGAAGCCTGTGCAGCAGGCCTGTGCTGCAGTGAATTATATTATTTATTGTTCATGTTTTACTGATGCTAGCTCTGTGTCTCCTAGACTGAGTAATGTTAGTGACACTGAATTCCCATGGTAATGTTAACTGTTTATTATAAATCATGTCACCATTCTGCTGTAAAGTAGTACTGGACAGACAGAAGGGAAGAGCTCCTCGGCTCCCAGGTCTGATCCACACGTGCTTGTATTGTCAGTGGATGTAAATGTACTTCATTTGCATGCCTTTTAGGTTTGCCTTAATTCTTACCTCATTTGCATCCCTTCAATCTGGAAAGAGCTATGTCAGAGGAATGCAGTATATTAAAAAA
>VZRX01017047.1:84614-130303 GCA_013398075.1 Notiomystis cincta
TATATATAAATATATATATATAATGTTTAAAATATTGTTTTATTGCAAGTTTAAAGGTTTTATTGGAAGTGTATTGATCTTTGCCAGAATTTTCAAAAGCTTCCACAGAGGTTGCAATATATATGTCCCAAAATAAATTTATAACATTTGACCTTTTCCCCTAATTCTTATTTCATGTCTTCAGCATGGTAATAAAAAAAAAAAAAGTTCAATCTCTTTAATTATCTGTCACTGTACACTGGAAAGTATGTATTTTATTATTGAAGCATGAAGAAAACTACTTTGCACTCACTCACTAGAAGAGTCATAATATACAAACCAAAAGTTGTAGCTCTTGTATTTAGGGATGGAGCAGCTGTTGATGCTCTATGATGCTACTGCTAAGATTTACCAGCACACCTACTAGACCTGTGCTGCTTTTTAAGCTGTGCAAGTGAAATACAGTTTATTTGCTTGGCTTAAACCTGTTTTTTAATGTTTTTCCCTCCTGAAGTAAGAGACTTTCCTCTTACCATCTGACACGAAACCACTCTGTGTTTAATATAAACAGACATGTTGTTAAAAATCACTGCTGATAACTGAACCATGAAGTATGATGATAAAGGAGGGATAGTGAGGAGAACCAACTTCCTCTTCAATTCTGTATGCACAAATCAAGCTTCTCTCTATCCTGTGACAAATTCTGCACAGCTGTGGGAAAGAATGAAGAACAATCAGACTGCAGAAACTGCAGATGAAAACCTTCCTGTGCCCCATTTCCCTGATGCTTTAAACAGTTGGTTGCTTGCTGGATTAAAAAAAAAAAAAAAAAAAGGCAATCTGAACATCTTACAATTGCATGTTTGATATTTCTTCCTTACCTTATGAAGAAACGGGACCGTACTTTTAATAGCTAAAAATCAAACAATAAAACATGACACAAACCAAATCATTCTCTGTATTTTCAAATTTTAAAAGTGAAGCTCATCTCAAAAGGAAAGGGAAAAGAAAACAAGCAACAAAAACCAGTTTTACACAGCTTGCTAAGAATTGTTGTGGGTGGGGATCAGAAAAAAGATTGCTTCCACAACCACAGCCATCCTCTTATTTTTCAGTTGCTTCATATTCCAAACAAACAGCAAAAGCAGAAGTATCAACTACATTTTCTATACCAGAATTTTACTTATACAAGACAGGTAATGTTCTTAGCAAGTTAGGGAGGAGTATAGTTCCTGTATTTGGCTGTAACTTAAAACACACATTATAGAAATGACATACTTCTGAGAATGATATGCCCACCTGGAATACTTCTCAGATTTTATGCCTCTGGTTTACATATATGAGAAGCAATCTCTCATTCTGTGTTTCCCTGCACCTTGAATTTATGTAGCTGGACAGGCTCCATTGACTTGAGTGCAGCATGAAGCAATGCACTGCCATCCAAAATGGCCAACGACTCAAACACACTCAAACTCAAAACCTTAACTTCAGCACTGCAGTCTTCTCTCTAGGTAGCCACTATAGCAAACTCTGTTTAAAGAACCAAGGATATGATAGTTTTGAGACCTTAGGAGAATCACTTCAAAAATAAGTGCAGCCATGCAAGGGCTCCAGTAATTGTTTATTCAGAATTAATTCTCCATGATGAAAATATGCTCATAATAATTATACAGTCAGGAACACATCTCCATCAAATACAGGGTAGATTAGAATAGATACAATGCACTGATATGAACCAAAGACCAGAATTGTTGCCACCTCCCCCAGTATTTCAAGTAAGTCTATAAAAAACTTGGGAGAAAGCTGAAGTGTTAGCTCAGTAGGAATGCACTAATTTTTCTTAAGCTCTTTTCTCCACACAACTCATTATAGAAGTACTAATGAAGGTAAATGCTTTACTCTTTCCTGCCTCTGCACTCTTACCTTTTTTTTTTTTTTTGGATGCTGAGGAAATAATGCAATGCCATTCTATCTCATCACTCTAAAAGGGTCTGAAACATACTCAATTTTCATCTTAAAATGGAGTCAAGCTGAACATGTGGCTCATGATTATGTCCTAGAATCGAAGAATGGCTTGGGTTGAAAGGGACCTTAAAGATGATTCAGTTCCAACCCCCCTGCAGGGACACCTTCCTTTCAAACAGGTTGCCCAGAGCCCCATCCAGTCTGATCTTGAGATGAGGTGTCCACAACATCTTTGGGTAACATTCCACTGCCTCACCTCCCCTCACAATAAAGAATTTATCCCTAATATCTAATCTAAATCTACTATCTGTCAGTTTAAAGCTGGTCCCCCTTGTCCTGTCATCTCATGCCCCTGTAAAAAGTCCCTCTCCAGCTCTCTTGTAGCCCCTTCAAGTACTGGAAGGTGCTATGAGGTCTTTCTGGAGCCTTCTCCAGGCTCAACAGATCCATTTCAGTTTGTCTCCATAGCAGAGGTTCTCCAGCCCTCTGAGCATCTTTGTGGCCTCCTCTGATCCTGCTCCAACAGGTCCTGCAGTACTCCAGGTAGGATCTCTCAACAGCAGAGTAGAGCAGTAGAATCACCTCCCTTGACCTGCTGGTTCCGCACAAGTTTTGCCAAGTATGCACTTTGTAAGGTGCCCCCCAGTATCTTCATATAATCCTAAAATTTTAAGTACCCTGAATTATGGAATTATGGAATTGTTCAGATTGGTAAGGACCTTCATATATCTCCTGCTTGAAGGAGATGCAGGAATCTATTCAATAGACTCCAAAAACTTCCAAGGATGGAGATTTTACAGCCTGTTTGCATAAAATGCTCAATGTCTCTTGTCTTCATCATGAACAATCCCTCCTGGTTTACTCAGCCAGAACCTCCCCATTACAATTGATGACTCAACAAAAAGCCTGGTCCTCTTTTGCCAGTAGCCCCCTCACAGCTGCTGGGACTCTGCCCATTACCCTGGGCTTTCCCAGAGCTGCCAGTGGAGGCAAACAGACTGGTGTCTGGTGGAGAAGAGCACAAAAAGACCCCTTCAGCCCCAGCTGTGTCTGTGTACCAGTGGAAGCTTCCCCAGTTAAGGCTGACACGGCGCAGAGCTCGCTCCCCTGCAGCTGCTGGAGCCACGGGGCAGCCACAGGGCTGCTGGTGGCAGCGGTGGCTGTGCAGGTCTCAGGCTGCCAGGGGTGTCTGATGGCTCTTTGTGAGGCTGGGGCTGACAAACTGCTCTTTTGCAGAAGGTGTGCTGTGCTTGAGGAGCTGCCAGCAGCTGAAGGGGCTACAGGAGGGAGTGAGCAGGCTGTGAAGTATTCAAGTGAACAAGCAAGAGAGAGGTTATTTACAGAGATGCCACGGTCTCAACACTCTCAGGAGTCTCAAACCTCCATTGCAGTGAAGCAGCAGGTGGACTTAGAACCCTGCAGGGTAATTAGTCAAGGGTCTGTTCAAGATGAAGGCTGGAAGCAGGCCACTCCACATCCCTGGAGGAGGTTCCTCCTCCGTCTGGAAACAAGAAGGACTGGAACCTTCTACAACACGTACGAGGCTCTGAGGGAAGGCAGACAGTTGGTGAGGCGGGGGAAGGTGCCTGTGGGACAGAGGGCCCCCTAAAGCAAGGCCTCCTCTGTTAACAGGAAAAGAGGGGTATCTGTAACAGGAGACTCCCTCCAAGGGGAGGGAGATGGGGGAGGGCCTGATATGCAGACCAGACCCAACTCACCGGGAATTCTGCTGGCTCCCAGGGGCATGGATAAGAGAAATTATTGGAAAACTCCCCAGTCTAGTAAGGCCTTCTGATTACTATCCACTATTGGTTGTTCAAGCTAGCAGTGATGAAAAAACAAAGAGAATTCTGAGGACAATCAAAAGAGACTTCAGGGCCTTGGGCTGAAGGTTGAAGGATCAGAAGCATGCATAGCATTTTTCACAATCCTTCTGGTAACAAGGAATAATATTGACAGGAATAGGCAGATCCACCAGGTCAACACATGGCTCCAAGGCTGATGTAAGCAAAATAAATTAGTGGTTTTTTTTACCATGGGATGATCTATTCAACACCTGCTCTATTGACACCTGATGAGGTGAGGGGAAAGAGCTCTGGCACAGGAGCCAGCAGGGCTCACTGACAGAGGAAAGGGACAAAACCAGGCTCACCAGGGGGGAGCAATGGGTTGGTGTGCCAGAACTTGAGAAAATGAGCACTAATGGGATCCCTCCATCTCCTTCAGGTTTCTTGGCTGCAAAGCACCACTCCTGAAATGTTTCTTCTCCACTAATGCACACAGATGAGAAACAAGACCATCTCAAGCCTCTGGCCAGTCACACAGATTTGGTATCACTGGCATAAGAGAAGCTGTGTGGGCTGAGTCCTGTGACTGGAGTGCCCTGCTGGGTGGTTACAGGCTCGTTTGGAGGGCTGGGCAGGGCAGGAGTGGGAGGGGTGGCATCGTAGGTCATGAAGGGATGTGGTGTATGGAGCCTACAGCTGGCAATGGCACAGTTGAGAGCTCCAGGTGAGAACCAAGGGCCACACAAAAAACACCATGTCATCCTGGGAGTCTGCTACAGACCCCTGGGCAGGACAGTGACACTGCTGGTTGTTCTCTGAGGAGCTAAGGGACACGTCCAGCTCAACTGCCCCTCTCCTTATGTGGGACTTCAGCTTGCCAGAAGTCACCTGGGAACACCATGGCAGCTGATGGGTCCCTTCCAACTCAGCATATTTATGGTTCCATGATTCTACAAGGTGTATTTCCTCCAAGTCTTACCTAGCTTCCATATTTTAGAGAAACCTACAAGTTTAATACCGTGCTGTGATTGAAAACAAATTACACTACGAAGTCAAGTTAAAACTTGCACTGAAAAAGGTTTTATTGAGGAACTGCTCTTCAGTAAAAAAGTGCAGGAACTGCTGAATGCTGTTCTCTGAGTAGTCCCAATGGCTTTTGTAGCCATGTAACATCAAACAACAACAAAAAATCCCTCAAAACAACAACAAAAACCAGCTGAACTCTAAAAAGGGGTTTTTTTTGAAGAGTTGCCAACAATTTCAAGTTCCTGGAGAAAAAAAGAACAGGAGAGGAAAATAAGGTTAATTTGAGTGAGTTTGAAGAATCTGGTTCTTCTCTCTCCCTCTTATCCCCAATAAATGCTTGCAATATCTAAATAAATCAATTTTAAGTGCTCTAGTCCCAGGAAAATGTGGGAGGGGAGAGAGGGTAGGGAGACCCAACAAAACACAGGTCTACAATGCTGCAGAAAAGTTACTGTGTTATTTCCCAAAATTCTTATTCTACTTCATTCCTATGTATTGGAAAGACTTGTGTCTCTTTAGTTTATTATAATAAAATGATTATTTAGAGACTTAGTCTATACCTGGAAATTCAAGAGTGTGCAAGAACCAATTCACTGGAAGTAAGAACCTACATTTATAAAGACACAACTTGCTAGGTTTTTTAAGTTCATGTCCAAAGACACTTGAACTCTTTAGGAAAGGAATGAAAGGACTTTTTTTCCTTCTAAGATAATATACTACATATAATTTTTTCCCTTTTCTAATTATGAAGGTTCAAGTTCTAATAGTTTCTCATGTTCAGCTACTGTGGTTTCACTGGAAAATAAATGAAACACATTTTACTGTATCAATTAGCACACATTTAAGAAATAAAGCATAACTAAGAAGAAAACAATATTTTTAACTTAATGCTAATCTTAAGTATGTAGAGACACTAAAACATTACCACAAGTATCATTTCAAACAGTTTATTAAAATATTATTTCATAGTTATACAAAATATATTTCAACTTTTCCAGAAGAAAAAACAGAACAGCAGGTAAAAAAATTCTATAGTTGGTAGCTAAAAATATCAACAGAACATCTAAAATTTTCTCCTCATCCAGACTGTGCTTATTCTTGTTCTGTGCACACACAGTAATCCTTTAAAAATACTTAATAAAAATACAGAAATATCTTCCTGAGAGTATATAACAAATCATCATATTTTTCAGCATCAGGAAGCAATAATTTTACATATATTATTACACATTTGTCTTCAATATTATACCATATTCATACAGAGATACTTATTGATCTTCATCTCTGTCATTCCTATTTTGGAAATTCAGTGTTCTTTGGTCTCTTGGAGGGTCTGGCATGCGGAGGATTCGAATATGGGGACTCGTAGGCAGGGAACTAAAAATAAAGGATGCATCATTTAAACAGTGTTTCTTCTCCAAGGATTTTAGTATTTCCATTTGATTCTTTACATTATGTCTTTTCCTTTAAAAAACCTCCACCTTTTTTCTCTGACAGTTTTAAAAAGCAGTAACATGGGGCGAGGTTCGGGCTTCGCTGAACTGATCCTGGGCCTGATTGCAATAAAAGCCTGAGGTAAAGACGAGCACTCATTCCAGTCATGGGATTTGTGACAATTGGACTGCCTGAACTTGAGAAAAGGTTCTTTTACAAAAGCCTCCAAATGAACAAATGATGGAATACAGGTGAGGATTTGCCTTACAGATCCTATACACACAAGTAATCACATCATACTAAGAATGAGCAGAGGTACTAAATAGACATTTACACAGGCTTCTCCACTAATTATCCTAAATGGATTTTTCCTGAAGTTGCCCCCATATTTTTGTTAAATTTTATGTTTGCTGAACATGAATGAAACATGGAACAATATAACAAAACCAAACTGAACTTGAATTATTAATTTTTCAATAGTAACCATACAAAATTCTTGTGTATTTATAGTTTCAAAAAAACCTCCACGAAAGCATTTCCACTAAAATAACAACAAATACCATTACTCTACTTTTTATATATTTTAGTGAGGGAAGACAATTAGGAATAAATCAGCTTCTTTTTGAAGACTGCTTTAATTGCCCTCTCAGGATTCACTGGTCAGACTAGGTTAATAGAGAGGAGCTGGCTGCACAAGGTTAGACATGACTGTCCCCTTAAGCTGGAAATGGCTCTACCAAGGTTTTATATGGAGGTGTCCAAAGAATTTTGAACCACTAGATCAAATATTTAAAACACGGTGTAAGCTATGACTCTCTAGATCAGCAGTATCAAAACTCAGAAAATAAAATCAACTCAAATCACAAACCCTTTGAAAGTACTGTTACATTAACAGAAAAAAATCCCAAGTCTTTTGTTATTTTTGGGGAGGGAGAGTGACATACAAAGCTAAGCTAAGAAGAGCCTGTTTGACAAAATAAAACATTTCTAAAAGTTGCTTTATTTCAGATAAACTGATTCAAGTACCACTGAATTACCATTATGTAAAGAAGAGTAAAAAATACTATTAAAAACCCCCTTTAAATTCACAGAACCATCAGCAATCAACTGCTTCATTGTTTATGTTTTACTGCTACAAACAGCAACATAACTTTTCCAAGTTACACTCCTTGCAAGAGAACTTGTATCCTGAAATAAGCCACAGCAGTATTACCTCATGCTCAGGGGGGTGAACAAAATGAATTGTCGATGCCGCTGAAAGTCAGCCCTCTCCAGAATCATATCGATGGCAATTCTTCTGTTAACCATATCCTAAAGACAAAAGATTTGTCAGGCAGTGATACTGACAGTAATAAACACATTAAAAAACATGATTCTAGAAAACCTACCAAATTAATTGCTATACAGTCAAGGTTAGCTAAAGAAAATATCTAAATAAGACTAAGAAAAACTAAGAAAAACTGGAGAAATATTTGGGTTAAAATCTAAAAGCTACAAATTATAGGCTGGGAAATTCTTAGACTATTTTTAGTATACATGGGCAATTGAAAGCTTCTATCAGAACAATCACACACTCATCTATTCACAGTGTTTTTCTATCAGTTTTGATGTATATACAGAGTACTTTGTACTTTATTGGTATACTGAGATGAACTGTATTTTAGCAGAATAATGTTTCCTGTAAAATCCTGCCTGAAAAATCACCTGAAAGGATTTCAGGGCTCCATGAAACCTATGGTATTAGGATATTATGATATTATGGAGCTTGTTTTTATTAGGATCATTATTGTTATTATCATTATTAGCATTTTGAATACAACCTTAAGCATTAGGTTTGCTGCAAAGGATGTGCAATAAGTTGTTATTAGCAGGGACCAACCAAATTCTGCTGCTGTGCTCTGTTCCTCATGAAAGCAGAGATCTCCCACAGAAACACACTGTGGAGTCCTCGTGTGGTGGGGCTCTGTGCCTGCACCCAGAGTAACCACAGAGAGTGTGCACAGTAAGGCTGCACTTACTGGCACGGTGGTGGAAAGACAAATTGTGTGGAATAATTTATGGAATAGATGATGCAAGCTCTTTGCAAAGCCTACAGTTCTGAGTATCCACTCTTTTCTGGAAAGATGGATAAACTTCTGCACAACTAACTTTTAAAAGAGGATCTAAGATTTGAAAGTTGGCTGAAAAACAACTGCTTCACCACCTTAGAAGCATACTGTCCTTTTTGAAATTCTTTAATATAAAGTGTATTATCTTTGTTCCCTCTAGGTGGTTCCTAATAAATAAATGATTGATGGGGAAAGGACACTGACACTAAATAAGCCAGTATCAAATCTTTGTCTCACAGAAGTAAATATTTTCTCAAACTCATACCACCCTGCATATTAATAAGTAGGAAATAAATCTTAAAAAAAAGAAAATAAATTTCAAAATGGGTTAGTGCCTGTCCAGGAAAGCTGTACACAAAGATATGATTTATCAGTTTTAGCTAACATTAGTATTTATTGTTCATTATTCTACATTTCAACATCTTGGAAACATGCTCCTAGCTGAAGAATGAGTTTCTATAAAATGAGTAGCAACAGTGAACCCAGTTGCTACATTAAAACCCCACACGGATCTCAAAATTGGCAGAAATCAAAGTACATGGCAAGCCCAGAATGTCACAGCAATATGTAGAGTCAACCTCTGACAAACACAGTAATAGCTGATTTATTATTTTTGTGCTGAACAAAGGTTTGAGCATGTAAATTAACAGAAAGGCTCATATTTCTGGATACCAACTTCAGAAACAAAAAAGCTTTGAAAGTCACCAAACAAGTGAACAAGATTGCTAACAAAATTTGTTTTGGGGGATTTTGATTTGGAGGCTATTTATAATTTACAGTTAACTATAGTGGTTTTAAAATCTAACCAAATACAAGTAACAACCCAACTATTTCACTAATTTATACAAGTCAGAATGGGAGACATAGTTTAAGTTGAACTATACCATGTAGACATCAAATTCATCCATGCATCTGAAAGGAGATTCAGAAATGTTCCACAGAGAAAGAATGAAACAAACTGTGGAGAAGGAACGTTCACCTCCTGATAAGGATCTCAGATCACTACGGGCGGCTTTTTCTTCCTCTCGAGGCTGAACCTTGGAATAAAAATATTGGAGCAAGTTTTAAATCTGAGATGAAGACATACTAACAGAATCATAATTTTAACAGCAGACACATTACACATGAACAGACAGAGACCACTTGAAAACACTTTTCTGCATTGCACTGCAGCTGCCATTCTGGAATGGGATGGCTCCTAACCATTTAGTAACACATTTCTAGGATCACTACACTGAACAGATTGAATGACTGCCAGAGTTTCATTATTCAAATCTCTCTACTTAATAGCTGTTAAACCATGTTTAATAAATGTCAACCAGTGTAGTTACATAACAGTAAAGTCCCGTGGTTACCAGGTACAGTAGAAAAGCAGGTAATTGATTTACAGCAGAATTTTAAAGGAGGAAGAGATTCTTTACATGGAATACATGAAACATGTGAACAGCCACTTGGTTACATTGATTATGATGACATCTTGTGGCACTCCTTCTGTAAGATTAAACTTGGGCATTTCCTTGCCCTGCTAATTGCATCATCTTTAACAAGTTAAGCAGGCAAATAAGGATTATTTTGAAGTGGGATTTTTTTTTTGCAGGGAATTGTTTTCTTTTTGTAACTTACATTCCTCGACTAAATACAGATCTCTTTTGTGAGATACATGAGACATCAGCTATTAAAAAATATATTCTGATAAAGTCAAGTAATGACTTGATATTTTATGGACTGAGTTTAGTTCTTCAGATACATGTGCTTCACCTGTCTAATTAGGACTGCAACATGTATTTATGTTGTCACTGCACATTTTCCCCCTTAATCCCTAAAACTATAGTCTCCCACAGAAAGAAAAGAAAATAAATCCATGATAAAACTGTTTGGGATGTATGTTAAAAGGTACACAGAAAAAAACCACTATCAAAGCTTTCCTGCATTAAGCTGCTTAAATAACAAGAGCCATTATACAATCACACAAATACTGGTGAACTTCCTAGCAATGAACCAGGAATCAGTTATTTTGGAAGTCTGGCTAGGATGAACTCACTCCTTATCATTAGCATAAAACATCAATCCACATTTATTCCTTGTAATCTAGTAACCTGCCCATTTAAAATGGCAATGTTTTCTGTCCTTGCTTGTTTTCGAAACATCCTACTGTCACCACAGGGGACGAAAGAAACTTATCCAACAACAATTTGATCTGATTAAGCAGATACTTCACTCAGGCTTTTGGAAACTCCTCCAACGTGTTCCACTCAACAGACAAAATCCAGACATTTTTACAAGTTTTTTCTGCTGAATCATTGTTACATAAGTGCTTTTCCATACTGTGCAAAATATGCCTGCTCTTAACTTTAATGCAATGACTGGTTTTGTTAGTTATATAACTTCATCAATATTCTTATCCTAAAATGACCACTGGTCATCTCTACTAAGGTCTGCTGATTGGAATCATTGATATCCAAACCAAGATGGCAAGGGTAGGGAGGGGTTCCAAGCAGCATAACTGGTGCATGACACTCTCCATTGTTTCTTATCCAAAATATAGGAAGTCCAGTAACTTCTTGGTGAGGTTCCTATGGCTGCATATTTCAAGCACAACATTCCTAACATTCCTATACCTTATACTTCACAATTTTCTACTTGTAATCATAACTAACTCTTTCATACGATTAAACTGATTACTTGATCAGAATATTTAAAACACTACAATTTAGCATATCACATTTTGGAAAGGGAAAAACAATTTATTCTATCATTTGTGATGCATTTCTAGTACCTAAGACTAAAACAAATTATGTATTATATTAACTGAAGTAACATAAAATAACTTACTGTTATGGAAAGTGTCTCATTCTTGTGATCAAAAATTATATGTCCAGAGCAACCTCGAACACGTAATAAGTGTTCAAAGTGGAGTTTGCATTGCATAGAAAGGCTCCTTAAATCAAGCAAACAAACAAACATTAGGGCAGCAAGTTTTTAAATACATGAAAAAGTGACAACAGATTTTCATCAACAGTCCCACATCATTAAGTATTAAGCCCCCTCCAGTAATAATATTCTCCCAAAATCAACTGCACTCTCCAGTGGGCGACATTAGACTTACTGGAGAGAATCACTGACAGGAGTAAGAATGTATGAAAGCCAGATGTACAGCTTTGAGTTTTCCAAACTTTTGTTTTAACAGACTGGTGTGAGAGACTGAAATGGTCAATGGCTTCACATTGCAAAAGTCATTGAAGGACTTTTGCCCACTGTAGCAAACTGCAAAGGAACAGCTGTCCATGTTCAGCCACCAAAGCCCACTCCTCCCCAAATACAGCTACTAACAGGAATTTGAACCATGATGGGAACTTGAGATAAGATAGAGGGGATGCTATTGTCCAGTCAACCCAGGTCTGGGAAGAAGAATGCATCCACAAGGGATACTGGAAGAGAGACTGAGATGCTGATGGTTCAAAGATTCATTCACCAAGCTGCTGATGTGCAAAGTACCTGGCAGTGCAGAGGGCAAGCACAGCCCACCTCAGGCTACAGCTGGTGTTGAAGGAGATAAGGAAAGAGGCAAACCCTGGAAGCAGGTCCTGTCTCTTTGTCCTTACTCAAGCTAACTCAACTATGATCACTTCCCTGCCAGAAGTACCTGGATGTTCACACACAGCCTGAAGTTGGTTCATCTCTGCTGATGGGCCACACTGGACTCAGCTGAGCTGACATCATAGACAGCTGTATCATCTTAGAAGGCGTCAAAGACTCTCAAAGTGTCCCATGATCTACAGCATTGCATTAACCAGTGTGAAACTCCCCACCCCAGGGGAGGTATCTGGGCGAATCGAAGCCCAAGGGAGTTTGTGTTCTGGGAATTTCTTTCACCACCTGACAGATCCAGTCTGTAACAGCAGCTTCAACCAACAGACACTGAAGTTGCAAAAACCAAATCTTGTTGTAAGGCCAAGATTGGGTTGGGTGATCTTCCTATCCTTATCCTTTCCTTCTCTTTCTTATACATTTTCTTAAGAGATATTTTTATGCTTTTATGTTGTCATATTACTACAGATAGCAACAACCAAAATAGCTACATACCTGTTTTCCCATGCAACCAAATCTTCCTAAAATAAATGCTACAGATATATATAGAGACACAAACACCAATTCAGTGTTGTTTTACTCCAATCTGCCCCAAGAGATCTATCAACAAGAACCTAGGCTACCCTTGCTGTCAGGGGTGGGTTGCAACAACTGGGAGCTTTTTACAGAGCTTCAACAAAAAACTACCACATTTCACTGATTCCCTGTTCAGTACTAGAAGTGCACAACAAATTGACATGGCCTCTGGTAGATTCTGGGAATTAAAGAGTGTTGTGTATTAATTTCTCTGTCCACCCCTTTCCCCCTCAATTCTACCATATGCTAGACCATACATGACAGTTCTTTCAAGAAAGAACTGTGGTTCTTTAGCGTGTCCTAAGGTGGTATTAATTCTCAAACTTGACTGCTAGGACTAAGATTCAATGTGACATATGTGGGAATCAAAAGGCAAGCATCAGATTTGGCAGGTAAATCTCACCCACTATTATATCTATACTTCCACCTGCAAAGGTTGGGATTCTCCTCATCATCACTATTTGTCAGGATTACACTGGTACCTTCTCCAAATGCAGATAAAAAAGTACAAACAGCAGAGCCAATCAAAATATCCCTCACTTTCTGCTAAAGGGGATAATAAAACACTGCAATGGAAAACAGACCAGTCCTTTTGAAGGAAGGCAACAACAAAATCTTCATGCATAGGTATAGGATACTAAGGGACTGAGGCAAGAAAGAAGAGGTGTACACTCAGTAATGGAGAAGATGCTGTAAAATTACAGAATCTGAATCAAGGGCTTCAAATTTTTTCAGCACAGGGCAGAGGAGAAATGTTTAGCCCACAATGAAATTATAGGAGCTCAGCACCACCAATTATAATCAATAAAAATGATTGACAGCCCACATTATTTTAAGTCCTAGTATGTTGCTGACATTTTACTGACCAAAACCAGCACTCAAACAGAACTGCCTTGGATGAAGTCAGCACAGTTGAGGTCTTTGGCATGAAGAAAAATACAGGCTCCACTATCACACTGCTTTTTCAGCTGTCAGTCCAGGCTGCCTCTAAACTGTCAGGCATGATAAGACTGAAGCTGGGAGCAAGCTCACATTAAAAAGATTGTAGTGAACACTGCCTTAAACTCACCTTAGGAACTGCCGATACACTTTGAGCCTCTCTGTCATTACTTCGTCCAGCACTGCAATAAATCTCCTTAAATTCTTTACTTTATTGCTTGCATCCTCGTATCTTTCCTTTGCATAATGAAATTGCCTGTTTTAATTAACAGAAAGGTTGGGAGTAATATGAACATTAAAACTGAGCTATTGTTGTAAATGCTGAAAATCATTTTGATAATCAGAATATTCAAATGAAAACTTTCTTGTGAGGATTTATGTGAAGGCTAAAAGCATTTGATGAGTCAAGTAAGACACTGTTCACAAATGAAATGTGGACAAAAATTAAATCTTAATTCTATTTTTTAATTCTTTTGAAAATAAACTCTTTCACTGAGGAGAATGAATGACTGGGTTCTCCATGCTCAAGAATATCTGAGAGGAGTGCTTCCCTGAAATATACTGAAGTCAAAATGTCAAGGAGCAGCCCCACTTGTGCATTAGTTACTCAAACTAGAATTATGCTTAATACTCAATGCATCACAAAACAATGGTGAATTAAACTGGTGTAGTCCTAACTCGGATACTTCAAAACACTAAGAGTGTATCTGATTATTGGTAACACCATACTGGTAACATCAAATTGGTAACATTTAAGCACAGATACTGCTTAAAATCGCTGGAAGGTATTTCAGGATTCTTAAATCTGTTAAGTACTGGGAGGATCAGTACAACACATTTCCACACCTTTATACATAGCTTAAGTACTAAAAACACACATAAACACATAGTGAGTCAGTAAGAAAACTCTTCTTTCCCCTCTCTTTTCCATCCTGCCTGAACTGTTTCAGACAGTAAAGATGACTTACTGGATTATTTCTTCTCTGTTTCCACGGTGACTGCTTTCTGAATTTATCCTCTCTCTCAAGCGATTCATCTCTGCATCAAGACTTTTAACGGTTCTGCTGACCTTGATGCGCTCCGAGAAGATTTGCCTCGCTTTTGCCATTTTTTCCTAAAGGAATGTTTGAAACTCAAATAATTGTATTTTTCAGAAATCTGTTTAGTCCTCACAACAAGTGTTTTCTGCTACAGAAAAACACGAACTCCAAGCAAGAACAGTATTTTTGTATTCTTTCTGTTTTCATTACAGCAAACCTAGCTAACAATTTTATCGACACCATTTATGCATGGGTAGTTATTTCAGTGCCAAGAACTGTATCCAAGATTTTTAATACTATCACAGTTATTTAGCTAATGCAGATAAATAAGGAACCAAAATCACCATATTTAAATAGGGCAGTCTTCCAAAAGTCTTTGCAGACATGATTTCAGTGTTAGTTAATAAAGCTTGATTAGGTAAGTCTTCAAAAGATCAGATATGGGGCCTGTACAAGGAAAAACCTACCATCCAAGAAACCAAAACAATATTATTCAATTTAACTTAAACCACAAATTTTAAATAATTTTAATCTTCCCGTTGCAAAAGAAGGAAGAAATGGTCCAAGATGGATGAACCCTAATTTATCTGTCAACACAGAAATGGTGTCCTGTCAGAAAAAAAGAGGCCTCAATTCACTTACATGAAATTACTTTACTTGCTTTCCATAGTCAGCATAGGACACAGCTGAGAGAATACTCAGTGTAGCTGAGGATATTAATATGGTCTGTATGTTATACAGGTGGAATGGCTTATTATTAAATATTAGAAGAATCATGACTGTCTGACTTCAACAGTTAAAGAAAAAAACCACCACATGTACCTCCAATTCCTTTCCTTTGGAAACTAGTAAATCTTTGTGCTTATTTATGCAAGCCACATGTTCTCTCTGTTTGTCTTCATAGTGCTGCAAATGGCGTTTACTGTTTTCCACTTCTGACTCAGCCTGGTTTAATTCCGCCTGTTTGGAACAAATCACGATGTGAGCTGTTTGGGGTGGATTCCTGAGAATATCTCAAGTGTTTACTGACTTATCACAGGTTGTTCTAACTTATTTTGCTTTCAGTAGCACTACTTCTAGAGTCTGGGAGTTTTAACAGCAGTTTATGAGAAAGTCTATGCTCAATTCTGACAAGGAATAACTACATGCAGTGATTTTAGGACTTACATCTTGAGGTTTTCATCTTTAAAGAAAGCTGTGCTTTCTCCTAAAGCTCAAAGAACTCATTTATTTTTTACACTACATTCTAGCTGGAACTTCTGATGCCTATGTGACATCAGCCAGAACTGCAGTTCTGTGTGAAAATTCATTGTCCTGTTATACTTGTAATATAAAATCATAGAATCATAGCATAGTTGAGGTTGGAATAAACCTTTAAGAACATTAGGTACAACCATCAACCCAAACCCACCACCATATACACCACTAAACCACATCCTCCAGTACAATAGCCATACACTTTTTGAACACTTCCAGGGATAGTGATTCCACCACTTGCCTGGGAAGTTTGTTCCAATGGTTTACAACCCTCTCTATGAAAATTTGTTTCCCCATATCTAAACTAAACCTCCCCTGGTGCAATTTGAAGCTGTTTTTTCTCCTCCTGTCACTTGTTATCCAGGAGAAGAGACTGAGCCCCACCTCACTACAATCTCCTTTCAGGTTGTTGTAGAGACTGGTAAGGTCGTCCTTGAGTCCCCTTTTCTCCAGGCTAAACAGCCCCAGCTCCCTCAGCTGCTCCTCACAGGAACTGTGCTCCAGACCCTTCACCAGCAACCTCTATACTATATAAGTATTCATACTGTTGAAGTGATCCATCTTTCCAGAGAAGCAAAGAGGTATAAAAAATGACATAAATTAGGACATAATTTTCTTCCTCATTCCTGTCAGCTAAATGGCTTTTGTCTTAACAAACAAAAATAAAAAACACCAAACCAAACAGAAAAAAATCCCAAGAAACAACTCAAAAATGCTAAAACAACAAACAAGAAAACTAACCATCACCAACAATAACAGATGCTCTTACTTATATCTAATCCTGTCTTAAAACTACAACTTGCTAGATGTCAAGAGTTCATTAAACAACTGTAGAACACTCAACAACACACCTGATTTAAAAACCTTTTCAGGAATTTCAGAGCTGCCCTCGATTTTGTTCAGTACTCTAAATAACAAGCAATAATGTTTTGATAGGCTGAATAAATCTCTTCTCTTTCCATAGAGAGTGGTTCTTTTAAAATAGATCATATCTCTAGAATTTCCATATTAGACACATTAGAACTAACAGATTTATCTGTTGCTTTGCTGACCTATTTCCTTACTCTTTTTGTTTGCTCTTTTAATTTGGGCTGACTACACAGCAATTTGCAGCTTAAGTGAGACGTGTAAGAGATTCCCATAGTGATCTTAAGTTTTCTTCATTTCATCCTTCTACAA
Source organism: Notiomystis cincta (assembly GCA_013398075.1). Lineage (NCBI taxonomy): Eukaryota > Metazoa > Chordata > Aves > Passeriformes > Notiomystidae > Notiomystis > Notiomystis cincta. Next base: position 101,493 of record VZRX01017047.1, read on the forward strand.
GTTTGCAGTACTATAAATGTCCTGAAGTCATATTTCTGTTGTCTATTTTCAAACCATAAGTTCTTCTTGCCAACGTGAGACTGCCTTCTATTTGTCAATATCAAATTTTGACATGTCACCATTCTGCTATTTATCCTAAGTCTTGCTACTTCTCTGCCACTTCCAGGTGCCTTCTGTAGTCTTGAATAATTAAAACTATATACTGCTACCTTCTGTGATTATGTAACTTCATAAAATAACAACCACTTCATATAGAACTTCAAATGCTATTTTGAGAAATGAATAGTTATGAACATTCTTAGCCAAGGTTTCTTAGAAACAAACAAGCAAAAACAACAAATGTGATACATAAGAAAGGAAAGTCAAGGAAACTGTTTCTCCTTCCTTTTCACTCCATGACTGAAGATACCTGGAAATGAACTCTCTTTAAACATAGAACACTAGAGTGACTACACATAACAATCAACATCACCTTCGAAATCTTGCCAAGCTTATTTTCCAACATGCTCTAAATGGAATGCTCCATTTCCATTTTCTACGTAGACCTTAAGGATATCAGACAACAGCAAGTTCTTTTCTCCTGCCTCACCTCTTCTTAACCTCATTCACCTTAACACACAAATGTAACAAATCAAAAATACAATATAAAATTATTGTTACCTTGATCGGGCCAGCAACTTCTTCTACTTGATGAATTTTTTCTTTCACTTCTTCTAATTTTTTTTCAGCTGCTTGGAGAATATTTTTCAGTTCTTCCATTTCTCTGCTTTGTAGCTGCATGTCTTGTTTTACAGATTCCATCCTACTCTTATTTTCTTCAGCTTCGTCTTGCTGTCAAAATGTATTAAAGTTAAGAATAACAAAAGGAGACACGTTTGCAAACCACTGTACCAGCTTTTTATTTTACTATCAGTATTAGGGTACAGTATCACATGAAGTACTCTGTAACTCCAGTAAGAATAGGAGCAGCTCAATGTAATTGCTGCTAAAGCCCAAAGGAAGAGACTGATGGATTTTGTAGGAGACCACTAAATCAACCTGCAAAATAAAAGTGGAACTTCTTATTTATGTGACTGAAATTTAAGAGGATTTTATTTGGAAGTTGTGATGAACAGACTGAAAAGAACAGTGTAACTTCCCTCTGGATCTGTGGCCAATATACATTCAATTTATACAATGGAATGTAGGAAAACTAAGTGGATTGTTGTTGTCTCCTAGAAAATAACATCATTCCTAATGAATTATCATCAGAAATACTTCTGATTCAAAAAGACAAATATTGCAAAACATGGGGAAAAAAATTTTTTAGATCACCAAAAATACATAAAAGCACTCACTTTACAGAAATGTTTAGCATTATGGCAGGTATTACATTCTTCACTGTCCAACTTTGCTTATTTCAAAATACTGCCAACATTACAAGAAATTATTTCATATGTTAATTAGACATAATTGGATAATCTATTCTTACTAATATATGGACGTCCGCTGACTGGTGTTCTTCCACATTTTCAAGATCTGCTATCTCTGCATTTGCTGTTCTTATTTTTATCTGAGAAGAAAAAGAAAATACATGTTCTGAAGCTTTACTAAAGAGAAAAGTTCACATTTGTTCCATTTAAGTCATCACAGGAAAGAAGATACTTGTATTTTGTAGTTTTGTTAGTGACTAAGAAGAGACACAACTCTTCACACCCACCTCTGGAATTCATTTTCATAAGATATAACTTGCTCTGAAAGCTGTGTGCTTTAATTCACCAAGTTGTCATAGTTCCATTCGACATGACAATTGAATAAAATACGTTTTATTTTTTCTCCAAGTATTTATCTTCAGCATTTCAAACGACATCTGGGGTTTGTTTGCTGCAACTTACTTATCATTTACTGCATATAACCTTATACAGTATGTATTAGCTTATATTGGCTACCTAGAGCACCATTGGCCACTGTCAATGTTTATCCTACCTACAAGTACCAGGGACCACAGAAAGGAGGCTAAGAGTTGTAAAATGGTTTATAAAGAAATTAAAATTAAGAGAACTTAAAAAAGAAATATTCAGAATATCAAGATGGCTCAAGAATACATCAGAAGAGTATGAAGACAAAGAACATCCTGGGAATGAAGAAGCAAGGCTCAACTGAAATAAAGGAGAGAGAAGCATTATACGATCCAAGTGTCTTTTCCGTGCAACAACTCACCACTAGTGTCAAAAAAAAGCAGTAGAAATTGGTAAGATTTAGCACAAGGGGGGGAAAGACACCAAACAGAAACAACAGCATATGCCAGGATTGATGTGGCCACTATCATTCTGTCCTCAATTATAAGAGCATACTACAAAAATAAAAAACATGAAAGCAAACAACAGAAGTCAGGATAAAAATTTAAAACTATCAGGCACTCCAAATAAATTGCAGAAGTCAAAATGAAATTGGGGAAGACTGAGGAGTTTCTAAAAACTAACACTGTACCTATTTTTACCTGAAGCTGTTTCTGGTGTCGTCGATGACCATAGAGATGATCTTCATTCTGCCTCATCTCATTTTCAATGTAATACAAACGTTGCTGAGATGCTGCCAACTGTGCTCTTTTGCTTTCAATTTCTTTATCCAAGTGACTTTATAAACAAAGTGATATTGAGATATTACATACTACACAGATTATTTGTGACACACACATACAGAAATACACAAATAAAAATTATATCCATGATAAGACAAAGGGTAAAAATGCACTCTTTTTGAACTAGCCTACATCATTCCCCCATAGCAAAATTGGTAATGGAATGGCTGTAACACTTTGAAAGTTAAGATAATCTTTGAGTGAAATTCATCATATACTGACATGAACAAGCTACAGTTAACTGACATATTTAAAACTTTTGAGTTTACAGAAATAAATTTTAACATTCAATTCAGTTTATACTATCAGCTATTAACCCTAAAATTACCTAATATAATCTGAGCCTCAAAATGGGAGTATTTTATTGTCACAAATTTCCTTGGTAACAGTTCAAGTTGGTAATCTTTGAAGCACATTTTGCTTTTTGAAGTACCATTTTGAAAGCAATGACAAGAAAAACCCCCTAAAAATATAAAAGGCGAGGGAATTCTCAGAGACACCAACCATGAATGAAGTCAAAAGCCATAGGAAATGTAAAGTTTGAAACCAGTAGGAGGATGTGTGCTAACAACTTTGGTTTGAAAAGTCAGGCTTCCCTTGTAGTAAACTATGACACCACTGTTCAAGTATTGTATTTTTAAAGAAACAGCTTTGACTCCATAGTCTTTTTCACAAAGAATCAAAAAGAAGGTAGCTAGATGGAATACTGAGCACAGAAAATCCCTACATGCCACAAGCTGAAAGATAACTAGATACAATGCAGGTTTGTCCCTCTCACAGAAAGGCACAGAAATTAAGAGATTTCTAGAACTCTCAAAAAGGAAGTGTAACTCTCAGAAAGAAAACGGACAGACTAGAGAGTAGTGAACATGCAACTAGACAAATACTCAGTTCCACTATTCATGCCAACAAGTTTTTACAAACACAGCATTCCAAGATGCTAACCTGATTTCAGCTTCGACATCTTGACTTAGGAACTTGGGTCTGACAAAATGGGAAGAGTAAAAACGTCTCTCAAACACCTGATCACCGTCAGCAGTGAAAGCTTCTTTACAGTTTCGTGGGGGCCGACTCCACTGCATCACTTCGCGAGCCTTACGGCTGCTCTGGAAAACACAATGGCCTTAGAATACCAGCAGAAAAGCAACCACAATGAAAGGTAAGAATTTAAAAGTTATCTGAAGGTTTTCACCCAGAAAATAATTTCAATTCTTAATGAAAAGAAGCACAGTAATGAAAGAATGTGAAAATTATCTATAATGTCAAGAATCTACTTTTCTTGGTTGAGTAGGACATTTATGTTCTCAAGAACACACTAAGTTCAAACAAATAAATTGGTCATTTATTTGTGGATTCTGTGGTCTAATCAGTCCCTTATAATTTGCCTTGGGGAAAAAAAAATCACTAACCAGAAGGTCACTATGCACAGATATATTCAACTGTCAAAAGTGGAATAAACATACAGGAAACAAGCTTCCAAAGCAAGGTATGAAGTACATCAAACAATATTCCATTAAAGTTCAGGGAAACATGTTGGTAAAAAATCCCAACACTGACAGTGCCAGACTAGGAGGTCACAAGTGCCTTTGTCCAAGGCAACCATGTCATCCATTCCAATGTATCGATTTTTTCACAGAATATTTCTTTCAGATTCAGTTGAAATTGTTCAGGTAGGGCTCAAAGATAATATTGTTATGAAAATCACTGGTTAGTTCAGGCAGAGGGGGAAGAACAATCCCCACATTCCTGCCAGGAGAAAAGCCTACAAAGTTGAGCTGTTACGTAACCCATTCAGTGACAGCCATGCTTGATAAACAGTCAGCTCTGCATTAGACAGAGCATGAACTGCCTCTTTCCAGCTGGAATGTCAGAGGATAAACTGGGATGAGATATTTTGGAGAAAAATAAAATTCACAAAAAGTAAGGATCATTAGTTCTGCTTGCTTAGAGAATACCCTGCCTTTTCTATGTAAAAACATACACACCTTATTTTTATCTTTGAACATTTTACCTGTAATCTTATCTGGAGGAGCTGGTATCTTCAGTACTAACAGAAAACCAAAAATCAATTAAGATCAGAAATCAGATAAGTGTCAGAAAACGTAGCTAGCAGCTGCTAGGTACAACTGGCAGAGGCTGGTTGCAAATTTTGGTAACACCCGGACTACCCAAATCTGGCACATCCTGAACCCACCAATTAACAGGGAGACGTGAGACAGAGCCAGCAGTCAGGCTGATTATACACACACAGGCTACTTAAACTGGGAAACTACACCACTCAGAGGCCCAGAAAGGTAGTGCCAAACAACCCAGAAACAAACAGAGAAGGTCTTGAAACACCTGGGGCAGAGAGGGGAGCAAAACTTCCTCGACCTCTTTTAGCTGTTACAGACACTACCAGTGAAGGTGTCATAAATGCTCCACACGTTTCTTTAAAGATCAATAGGGAGCATAAAGCCTTACTTTAATCAGCAGGACTGTTTCTATACCCCTCATATCGATCAAACAATTGGCAACCACTGGATTATCTATTTCCAATGCTGTCAGAACTGATGGGAATTCTGGATGATGAACAGCTCTGAAGAAAAGAAAAAAAATACCATTCATAAAACTCACATGAGCTTCTTAACAAAAAAAATTACAAATAGTTCTTTTCAAACATCAAGACTAAACAATAAATTCAAAACATAACTTACCTCTGACTAGTATCATAAATTTTATTCTGAAATTTATTTACAATTATTTGAGGTCTATGTCCATGTGCAAAATATTTTGACATCAGAAACTGAAGAGTTCTTTCATCGCTATGATTATCACAGCAAAATGCCTGAAGTAGGCCTTTTAAACAGGATTCTATAGCCAAGATCAGTTCAGGATCTTTTGGATGAATCAAAGCACCTAAATAAACATAAGAGGCAAAGCTTTAGGTGCTGTGTTCCATGACAAAACATTCAACAGAGCATTTTTACCACTCAAGGTTCTTGTTTTGTTGTATTGCAGGTTTTTTTGAGTCTAAAATAAACCTTTCTTACAGATAAAAAAAATTAAGAGGTTGACTAAAAGTTAAAAAGACTCTACAACAGATCTGAGAATACAAACATATAATTTCTCTGCTTAGAGACACCTACACATAGTTGGAGGCCTTTATTTTCTTCCATTAGGGTACCAATTTTATGGCAGCTTAGCAGAAAGTATCAAGGTAAAGACAGCTTATCAACAATTTCATGCTTTAAGGATGAAGGCAGTGGAACAACTATACTGCAAATTAAACAAACATGAAGATTTCCATTATATCACCTGTCTTCAAAAGCACACATTTGCACACTCTTACCCTGCAGTAAATGCCATGTACTTTACACTCAGAATATGCTGAAACCTTTCCTCCCATTCACAAACTGAAAATAGCAGCCACTGTCAGAGCTGGACAGAAGACAAATAAAAGCCAGCTTCCCAAGAAAATCTCAGTTGGGTCTGTCTGACTTGTTCATGCAAAACATCTCAAGTTTGACAAACCCACAAGTCAGGCACTGCACATTCTGAACAAAATCTGTCCAAGATCTGGACAGTGCTATCCACTGAGCAACAAGCAGTCAAAGCACAGTAGTCTGATACTTTGAGGCTGTGGGGGAGTTGGAAGGATGCACTGCAAGTTCACCATTGTAAAATACCTCAATAAAAAGAGCTGGGAAACGAGGAAAGCCAGTAGCTGTTAGTGAGAGCACGACAGAAGCCAAAGATAACCTATCAGGATAAATCCTTTAGTCCAGGAAGTACAGACTAAAAAGATATATCTGAAGCTCCTTAAAGAACAAAGTTTTCCTAAAAGAACACTATTTACATTAGTAGGCATACAAAAAAATCCCATGAGAAAACATGTTTCAGCAAATATTCTTACCTAAAGGTCCAAGAGGTTTCTTTTTAAAGCGTCCTTGTTTATGGGCTACCTCAATTGCTTCAAGAAATGCTGGTACATGTGGTCCAAATCTTTTCAAACTATTTGTTTTACTGTCTTTCAGGTCTCTCAGCTGTTTCTGCTTGGCATCCAGTTCTTGTTGCACATCAGTGCCTTCTCTCCTAAGATAGCAGATTTTTTTCAGTAGTTATAGAGCCTTAGGTGCACTAAAATAATTATAAAGCTTTATTTATCAATTACTAATAGCACTGTATATCAAGATGTCAGTAGTTCAATGTAAAGCCATGTAGACACATGCAATAATATTTTTACAGTTTCAAGAAACATGAGAAGAAAAAAATAGAATGACTACTTTGCAGCAGTTCTACAAGACATTTTTGTTTCTAACAAATTATAATAAATTTATTTTATTTCTATTTATATGCTTCATTTTCACTGTCTTCAAAGATCTTCAACAAAACACACAGTAATAACTGGTTACAATAAATGATAAAAGCATTTAAACTAATACACCAGGTGCAATAAGGAACAATTCTCAAATCCTTTAACACAATAAATGACATCGCCATAATCCCTTCCGGTAATCATTGCTCAAGTTCAGGTTTCCAAATCAAAGCCAGAGTGCTCTGATTTTTTCTAACCATTTTAGGTATGGGCTAAATTAGTATCTGAACCACTTGGCCTCAAAGCCTCTGTGAATCTGCCTTAACTATAGAAGCAGCAATTACTCCTAAGTGTATCTATTCTCTTATAATGTGAAAAAGACACTGGAGCCTAATACCTCAGGGATCACAGGTAGATAAGAAAAGATACATAAAAGAAGGGATTCTCTCTAACTTGAAACAGAGGTAAACAATTACATTCAAAAAGCACAACTTACCTGAGTCTAGAATGTTCTTCCCTACACTTTGATATAGCCTGCTGAAACTGATCCACCTGCTGACCAATCATTACTTCTTCATCATGGAATGCCTTTAACTGTTCCCTTAGGTATGCAATTCTCCTTTGTCTTTCCAATTTCTCAGGCTCTGAAATCTGATTAGCACTAGAAGAGAACATACTTCCATATTTTAAAACCATACTGATGATTAACAACTGACATGAACTTTATTACTTGTAACATAGAGATTCACTCATCAGTTACATTTAAGATTCTGTTAACTTGCAAGATCTACATAACAATAATGCCAATTTTAAAAATTCTTTTTAAATTTATAATTGCAAGTAACTATCCCCAGTTACATTCCTATTGCATTTAGTTTAAGACATATTTGTTTTGCACTATCATGGAAGCTAGATAATATCTACTATCACCAAAACAAAACAAAACCCACAAAAAGCAAGCAAACACAAACAAACAAGAAGCCATTTTTGCTACCCAATTGCCTCTTCACATTCTAGACAAAATTTTGGTATGCAAAGAAGCAGGATCAGAAATATTCAAGGTTTTAACTGGATCCTGCTAAAGACTAAATAAATATTTTCTATTACTGCATGTTTTCTCCTTAATCAGAAAAGCTCACTTCATTTTCACTTAATAAACATACACCATAATGACTGTATCTGTATTTACCAGCTTTGCAGTTCTTCAATACGTTTACAGAGCTGCTCATTGTCTTTTTCCAGACGTTTTAACTCCGTTTTGGAACGATTAAAAACAATCTATCAAGGAAATAGCATATGGTAGTTTAAGAAATAGAAGAAATAATTTCTAAAAGAACTACAGTTTTGAGTAGATACTGAACTGCACCAAACCAGACAAATATAACTTGATTTTCGAAAATTACATCTATTTACTTATTTTTACCTAAGCTTAACACTGTTTAGTAACTATGTAAAGACATTAATGCCAGGGACCCCAAACAGACACTACTTGCCAGTCAGGCAGGAAATTGCACCTGTTCTGAACTTCACTATGGACTCAAGAAGCCAAGACACAGGTGCAGAAGTACAGACAGACAGACCATGGACAAGTTTAAGGCTTCAAATTGGTATGAACTTTAAAAAGCTTTTTTTTGCCTACCTCAGTTTCATTGACTGCTTTTCTTTTTGCCTGCACTTCAGCCTTCAAAGAAATACACTGAGGATGAAGAGTTTGTGCTTCTTCACTTACTGTTATCAATTTGTCTTGTATTGCTTTGTACTTTTTTTCTGCTTCATTTACTTTTACCTTTTGTGAAAAAAACAGAACGATACACAAGTAGTAATACAGCAAAATTTTCTTCAAAACCTCTTAATGTGACAGGACAAATACCTCTCAAAAGGATTCATGTGACACATCTCAACTGTTTAAGTTTTGTTGGGTTTAAAAAAATAAAGCAAGTTATTGCCATTATGGATATGCTAAGATGAAAACTCGTAAATGTTCATTCTTGGGAAATCAACAGACTACGAAATCTGTGACACAGACAGAGACCTTTTTTCCTATCTCAAGGTTTACTCAAACATGGGACTCTTAATACAATAAGGTTGGGTACAATGGCATCAAAAGAAATGAAACCAGCGTCTGGACAATGTTCCTTCATCGCTACATAGACATGCTGGCCATAAAGCAAAAATGCCTCAATTCTGAAACACTTTTTAAAAGAGGGAAAAAAAAAACATAAAAACATCTTTTAAAAAAGGAAAATGAGTGCTAACAAATGAAGTTTGGAGGGGTTTTAATAGACTGAAAAGTTCTGGGGCTATTCAGCCTGGAGAAGGGAAGGTTGCATGAAGATCTCATAGCAGCCTTTTGGTATTTCAAAGGGGGCCTACAAGGAAGCTGGAGAGGGACTCATCTGTATTGACAGGACAAGGAATAACCAGTTTAAACTGAAAGAGGAGAAATTAATTCTTCACTGTGAGGATGGTGAGGCACTGACACAGGCTGCCCAGAGAAGCTGTGGATCCCTGGCAGTGTTCAGTGCCAGATGAGATGGGGCTTTGAGCAGCCTGATCCAGTGGAAGGTGTCCCTGCCCATGGCAGGGGGGTTGGAACTGGATGATCTTTAAGGTCTCTTCCCACCCAAACCATTCTATGATTCTAGATTCAAAATAATGACACTCATTTCTCTGCAAAAAATGTGTTTCATATGCGAATCAGAATGTATGGCAAAATTATTCTTTCTTGTCACCTACAGAAGTCTTAAGAACCGTCCCAAAACTTCCAGAGGTCTCCTGAAATTGCTGATCTTTTCTAAAGGCAATGATACCCAATAAAATCTCACAACAGACCTCTGACTTGGGGGGGTGACTACAGCTAGAGTGATATATGGTTTAGACCATATACACACCTTACATTCTTCCAGCTTCTGAAGGAACTCCGTATTTCCTTCTTCAGCACTGATGGCATCTTTGAGCAGCTCTATCTCTTTTTCCATCTCACTCACCTAAAGAGAAGCCTATATTAGCATGTGCACAAGACACTGGGAATGAAGTACATTTGATAGGAATAAACATATTTTAGCAAGACATTTACCACTGCCCAAGCCATTTGGTGTTTCAAATCTTTGAGACGACTTTGCATTTCATTCACAAACGCAATGCTTTTGAAAATTTCCTTCTTTTCCAAATAAAGCTGCTTAAGTTCTTCAAGACGCTTAAAAAAGAAAACAGGGGTTCAATCATAACTACAAAAAGCTGTGATATAATATGAAATTTTGGAAGTATTTGGTTTTTTTGAAATTTAATGTCACTGAGACCTAATAAAACAAAAACTATGCAGTTTAACTCCAATACTTCCTTCAGTGCTCAGATCTGTCCTAGTAATTACTTTAACTTTTACATACCTCTTCCCCTTGTTCTATCTGAACACGGGTATTTTTTTTAGTTTTTCCAATAAATGAATAATCTTCTTTCATTTGTTCCAGCTGAGTTGCCTTCATAAAAAACTAAAAAGGAATAAAAAGATGCAGATGTAAGATCAGCACCTTATCTAAGTGGACTTTCAATAATTACGACAGAAAGATCATTCATCCCAACATCTCTGCATGCTGAATGATACCCAAAGTGAAAAAACTGGTCAGGTTGTGGTGGTACAACTTCCACGCCCTCCTTGGGCTGCAATGTGATATTTGAAACATTTGATAGGCCCCAGCCTTGATGAACAGCAGCTGGCTCTGTTGAGTTTATCAGAAACACTCTGCTCCCAGGAACTTACATTGTCTGACAAGCTCCCCTTTCTAATGAACAGCCTTTGAAACTTGTTTTTCCTGTCTGAATAACAACTCAAATGGAACATTTTTGTTACTGAATTTTCAAAGAAAGTTACTGACCTGAATTGTGGTCAGGATGGAATATTACTGTGACTAAAGCCCACTCTCTTGTGACCCTATGAACAATGGTGCCAAGTGAGACCCACTGAGCTCTCCTGGACCACAGTGGGCTGTGACAGCATCTCCCTCTGAGTGAGACACCCCTGTGAGCCAGGGAACTCTCAGGTTTACCTGGAGGACTGCTGCCCAAAGCTGACAGAGCCTGGGCTGATACCCCCACTCCTCAGGGTTCAGCCCTTCACCCACGGAGAAGATCCAAAGGCATTTGACTTCATACTTCTCTGAGTTTGAGGGGAATTTTTCACAAGTATACAGCTTGTACATACTCTTTAGGTCTGTTTACATACAAGTGTGCATATGGTATAGCAACTGTATTATGAAAGTTTCTTAAGATTCTTAAGTACTTAGATTAGTAAGAAAATGAGGCCTATGAGTGAGTTACCATTGTGCTATCATAAACTCTCTAAGAATCTTCTGCTAAATTGTTTAAATCAGGCTACTAATTTAGTAGTGTTACATTAAAGCACTGTCAAAACCTTTAGGCCTAAACTTTGTTCAAGTCCAGAGCTACGTTTGGCAAGGGGGTCCATTCTGAACCTTGTGACTTAATGGGAAAGTCTCCCTCTTACTCCTTTTTATCCTTACCTTTTTCCCATCCCAACCTCCATGTAGATCACTTTAGGCTGATTTTGGGTTTAGACTGATTTGTTTCAGGTTTTAGTCCAATTTCCCTCTGTGTGAACCTTGCCAAAGAATGCAGCCAGACTTTCACTTCGATGTCAAACTGGCTTTTGCTCACACCTGTGCCAGTGGTTCTTTGAGCAACTTAAAGCACTAATTTCAGACAGAGGTATTTCTGAATAATGAACTAACTCAGCAGTGCCCAAAAGTTTAAATTTATCCATCTCTTTAGAGAGAACAATCTTCAAAAATACTGTTTGTGCAAGTAAATGATTGGTGCAATTAGACAGTGCACTGGCTCTGGTTGGGATGGAGCTAAATTTCTTTATAGCAACTGTTAGGGTGCTGTATTTTAGATGTGTAAGCAAAACAACACTGACTATACATTAATATTTTAAGTGTAGCACTGAGGCCTTCTGTTTCTCACTCTGCCCTCCCAGTGAATAGACTGGCAGGGTGCACAAGTTGGGGAGGGATACCACCAGGCAGATGATCCTAAGCAGACAAAGAGATACACCACCCCATAAAACATCATTGTGATGGTTTAGCCCCAGTCACTCACTCAGCCACCACAGCCACTCTCCATTGGGGTGTGATAGGGAAAAGAATCAGAAAAGTAAAAGCAAGAAAACACATGGGTTGAGATAAAAATAGTTTAATAAAGCAAAAGCTGCACATGCAAGCCAAGCAGAAGAAGGAATTCATTCATCACTTGCCAGGGGTAGGCATGAGTTCAGCCATCCCCAGGAAAGCAGGGCTCCATCATGCCTAACAGTGACTTGGGAAGCCAAATGCATAATTCAAAACATCCCCCAATTCCTTGTTCTTCCCCCAGCTCTATATGCTGAGCATGATGCCATATGGTCTGGGATATCCCTTTTGTCAGCTGGAGTCATCTGTCCTGGATGTGAGCCCTCCCAACTCCTTGTGCACCCCCAGCCTCCTTGCTGGTGGGGTGGAAAAAGAAGAAGAAAAAGCCTCAACTGTGCAAGCCCTGCTCAGCAGTTACAAAAACAGCAGTAATGAAAACATCTCCACATTATCAATACTGTTTTCAGCATAAATCCACAATGGAGCCCTGTATGAGCTGACATGAAGAAAATTAACTCTAACCCAGCCCAAAGCAGCACAGTGATGCTCAGCAATAAAAACAGATAAGAAAGGGTTTAGGGGCATTTGCCATCGTTTGCTGGGGCACTGGCTGGACATCAGTCTACCAATAGGAGGTGGTGAGTGATTGCCTTTGCATCTCTTATTTTGTTTCACTTTCTCTCTCCTTCCATATTTCCCTTCAGTTTTTAAACAATTTTTATCTCATCCCTTTGTTTTTTATTTTCACTCTTCATTTCTCATTCCCCCATCCCAAGCTTGGGGGCAGCATAGAAGGGAAGTGAGCAAGTGGTTGTGTGGTATTTAACTGAGTTAGCCCAAAACAGGTTATTAAAACTAAAGAATTTTAATTTTTCCCCCAAATGCTCTAAACATTTGCAATCAGTATTTTAATGTTTTATGACTATGTCAAATTGTTTTTCTTACCTTGTACTTGTCGCCTTCATTTTTAGTTTGTAAAAACTGTTTACTCATCTCTTGGGTTAAAACAGACACAGGATTATCTACCTACAAAAATAAATTGTTTTCATTTTATTTTATTTACAAGTTACCATGTAACTGCAAATCCATGAAAGTGAGCAACTTGTTCCAGTCTTGCAACTTAAGTAATACGCTAAGGTTCAGAAATCAAACTTTCTAATCTTCTCTCGTCTTCAAAAAAACCAAAACATAACAAACAAAACCAATAACAAACAGAAAATTAGAAAATCCAACTATACAAAGTACAAAATGCAACCATAGAAAGGACAACTAAGGAACTGCTTCAAAAAGGATACGTGACATCTATAAAATCAGTACCTGTAAATTCCACTTATTTAACAAAATCAGCATTAGAAAGTCTTCTTGTATCAAAGTATTGCAATAAATGCAATGAATTGACTCATATATTCTTACAGACATTGTCACAAAATAAAATCAATACATACTAACTGAAATTTCTATTACTTGAAATTCTAAGTATGTTGAGTATTTTAAACTTCATATGCACCACCTGATCTTCTATTAATCACTTAGGCAGTAAAATCACATTCAAATTTCTGAAACATCAGGAACTGAAATAATCAGGAGAAAAAACTCTCCATATACAAAAGAAACCTACATATGTCAAGACTTTTATCAACATGACTCACAATTAACAGATGACAGCAAATACCTATCTGTCTGGGACAGAATCCTATCCTGCATTGTATGAGGTATATATTTCAATTTTCCTTTTGCTGATGCATTTGATCTTTAAATAACATGGAAGAGGTGAAACTCTCTCCTTTAAGGAATGGTACATTTCTTTTTAATTGAAGAATTATAGTATCACATGCCAATGTCTTCTTAAATTGCACAGAATTTAAACACTACAACAACTACCTGTATATTAAAGTGATCCAGTATTCCTATGAGCTCCTCTTTCTTTGAAGAAATCACGGTCCCTAGAGGTAACAAAAGAAAGGAAAAATAACATTAGGTACAATGCTCCAGTCTTTTGTTCATTGTAGAAAATGTAAAAAATGAGATTAATCTTTTTGTAACACAGACTTAGTCCTAAATGAGGAACATTGGTATTATTGTTTTTTCAATATATTTCCGGTTGCATGGAAAGACTTCTAATTGAAGTCCTTCTTTGCCTTATAAACCCTCTGTGACAGAATTTAGATAAATCAGCAAATTCAATAAAACCTCAAAAAAAGACTAAAACTATGTTCAGCCTCATCACAGAAGCAGATTTTTGTAAAAACAAATACATAATGTAACACCTGGAATACTAAATAATACATATCAATAAGAACATAATGCTTTTGACATACTAAAATATTCGTAGTCTGGGATAAACACGAAAAAAAGGACATCACCATCATCCTTGAATGATTTTATGAAAAGAGAAACATCATCCTTCACTAACATCGAGCATTCAAAGCCATGAACACATTCAGAGAACTTCTAAGACTGAGAACAAAGCAAACTGCCACCAACCAGATTTGTTTCTCAGTTTGCAAGTTCTGCTTCCATCCTGATTAATGCGCTGATTCACAGTAATAGAGGTACCATACAGTTCTGGCTTAAATGCATCTCTGCCTTGATTTCGCAAAGTTATGGAAATATCTGCAGAACTAAAAAGACAACTGAAATTAATTTCAAATCTAAAAACAACAACAACAACAAAAAAATCAGAACATTTTAAGAACATTTTAATTTTCCATACAAATCGTCATGTATCCTACAGGTCACAGCTGCAAGTCAGTGACACTACCAAACAGAAGAACACGTACTTAATTGGTTTGAGCCACAAGAGCATTAGACACATTTCTGGTTTAGAACCCAACAGGAAAAGTAAACCCACTCAAGCTGCCCCTTTTCCTCCACCCCTTCCCACAGTGGAGGAAACAACAGGAGAGATTGTAAGATGGAACCACAATCTCAAAACCACAACAATATTAATAAGAGTGTACAAAACTAGGAGTGTTTTACCCACAGAACAGTATTCATTCACCACCAAACAAAAATGCTCCCCAAGACAGTGTCTGGCATGGTTTCCCAGACACAGGTAAAATGGCAACTGGCCCCATAATGGGCCCATCATGTGGTGCATGAGAAAACAAAGGCACTATTGTCAGGGACGCTCATGGCTTCACTTTCCCCTTCCCCAGCCTGAAAACAATGGAAAAACAGGGACAAGCCAAAACCTGATGGGACCTGACAGGGTTCTGAAACAGCTCAGGGACCCTTTTCCCGGACCTGACTGTGTGAGAGCGGGACTGGAGTGCTCAGTGGTTCTGGCAGTGGTGGTGCTGCAGTCATGGCAGCTGTGGCTGGGGCACCACACAGCTTGGCTGGGCTCCCCTCCTGCCACTGCTGCTCCCTCTCTTCTTTTTCTCCTAGTGGCATCTTTGGCTTGCCAGTGCTGTTTTTCAGCACCAAACCAGAAAAGCTGTGGCTCATAGGAAGGGGAAAGGGGCTGTGTCTTGGGGTGATTTTATGAGGATACTCTATTCCTGATCATCTGCTTTATGCCCAGAAATGGCTGCTGCTTCAAGGTGTGTCTGGAGGAGGGGCAGAAGCCTTGGGGGACCCTGCTAGGGCTTTTTTCAAAGACTTCCTGGCATGCTCAGTGCTGTGGAGATCAGGGGTTATTTTTTTGGGGGGTTTTCTTAAACAGTTTCAGCTTGCTTTTAGTCTGAGATCAGATAATTGCTGAGATGGGTGGGGGCCACTACAGCCAGCCCTAGACCTTGGGAAAAGCTGAACCAACAAGAGAAAGGACACCAAAATCCAACAGCTTCATCTGCTGTGAGGAGGAGACCAATGCCAGAGGTTCAACAGGTCCTCATCTGTTTTTCCTGAGCTGCTGCATGAACTTTTTCCCCTTCCCTGAGAAAAAAAACAGCCACCATTTTGTCCCCCCCCTTTGCCAAGTGGCCAAGCCTGTTTATTTCTCCCCCTGGCATTTTGAGGTTTTTTTTTTGTTTTGCTGTAGGTGGTGGGGGGGGTGTGTGTGAGGGAGGGAGGATGTGAGATTCTGAAAATTCAGTATCTAGCATTTATTCAATTATTTTTGTGCCATGTGGGCACTTCTTTTGTTAATAAACAGGGTTTTATCCGTTTTCACCCACTGGTACTCATTTTCTCATTGGCAAAAGGGATTACTGAAGCCATTCTCTTTGGAGGAGACTCTCATTCTGAGACAGACTGACAGTGGCAGAGAGGGGCAAAGTCTGCTGGGCTGACCCTGACACCTACACGTCCCCTCCCTTGAGCCCAGCAAAAGCTGGCAGCCCTTCCGCTTTCAGCTCCTCGTGCTGACACCAGGGCCCTGCCGTGACGTGGGTGGTATGGAATCAAACACTGCCAGAAACTCCAGCCCTTTTCTCCATAACCATGACAGACACCATGACTGCTGCCATACACTGAGTGCTTGCACCTCCTATGCTTCACCTAAGTTATGAGCCAAAAGTAAATATTTGTGAGAGAAGATTTCCTCCATCTTCCCTACTCATCTGAGTGCCCTCATTTTACATTGCAGAATCAAGCTGCTTTTTGGTAGTTCTTTTTTCAGACTGGCTTCTGTATAAAACAGTTGCCTTGCTTCTACAGCCTAACCAAAGTAATCTATAGCAGAATGCTTAAGGTATTCTTCTAGAAAAGATGAGATGTGATTTCAGTTCCAAATCTCTATTTGCTGTTTCTCAAGTGANCTCCTGCCACTGCTGCTCCCTCTCTTCTTTTTCTCCTAGTGGCATCTTTGGCTTGCCAGTGCTGTTTTTCAGCACCAAACCAGAAAAGCTGTGGCTCATAGGAAGGGGAAAGGGGCTGTGTCTTGGGGTGATTTTATGAGGATACTCTATTCCTGATCATCTGCTTTATGCCCAGAAATGGCTGCTGCTTCAAGGTGTGTCTGGAGGAGGGGCAGAAGCCTTGGGGGACCCTGCTAGGGCTTTTTTCAAAGACTTCCTGGCATGCTCAGTGCTGTGGAGATCAGGGGTTATTTTTTTGGGGGGTTTTCTTAAACAGTTTCAGCTTGCTTTTAGTCTGAGATCAGATAATTGCTGAGATGGGTGGGGGCCACTACAGCCAGCCCTAGACCTTGGGAAAAGCTGAACCAACAAGAGAAAGGACACCAAAATCCAACAGCTTCATCTGCTGTGAGGAGGAGACCAATGCCAGAGGTTCAACAGGTCCTCATCTGTTTTTCCTGAGCTGCTGCATGAACTTTTTCCCCTTCCCTGAGAAAAAAAACAGCCACCATTTTGTCCCCCCCCTTTGCCAAGTGGCCAAGCCTGTTTATTTCTCCCCCTGGCATTTTGAGGTTTTTTTTTTGTTTTGCTGTAGGTGGTGGGGGGGGTGTGTGTGAGGGAGGGAGGATGTGAGATTCTGAAAATTCAGTATCTAGCATTTATTCAATTATTTTTGTGCCATGTGGGCACTTCTTTTGTTAATAAACAGGGTTTTATCCGTTTTCACCCACTGGTACTCATTTTCTCATTGGCAAAAGGGATTACTGAAGCCATTCTCTTTGGAGGAGACTCTCATTCTGAGACAGACTGACAGTGGCAGAGAGGGGCAAAGTCTGCTGGGCTGACCCTGACACCTACACGTCCCCTCCCTTGAGCCCAGCAAAAGCTGGCAGCCCTTCCGCTTTCAGCTCCTCGTGCTGACACCAGGGCCCTGCCGTGACGTGGGTGGTATGGAATCAAACACTGCCAGAAACTCCAGCCCTTTTCTCCATAACCATGACAGACACCATGACTGCTGCCATACACTGAGTGCTTGCACCTCCTATGCTTCACCTAAGTTATGAGCCAAAAGTAAATATTTGTGAGAGAAGATTTCCTCCATCTTCCCTACTCATCTGAGTGCCCTCATTTTACATTGCAGAATCAAGCTGCTTTTTGGTAGTTCTTTTTTCAGACTGGCTTCTGTATAAAACAGTTGCCTTGCTTCTACAGCCTAACCAAAGTAATCTATAGCAGAATGCTTAAGGTATTCTTCTAGAAAAGATGAGATGTGATTTCAGTTCCAAATCTCTATTTGCTGTTTCTCAAGTGAGTGCTGAAACATTAACTTAATATACATAAGGCAAGTACTGCCAACAACACTTTTACTCCAAGCACCTCTGAAAGGAAAACCTAGGACTCTGAATAACAACTTTATGTAAATGTGAACTCCTAAACATTCTTTTTATTGGTTTCCCTAAACATGTTATCCCCACTCTCACAGTAGATATGAATCCACTTCTTGCATATTTAAACAGCCAGCTGTAAGTTAAGGTCTTTATATTGTATATTCATTCATGCCACCAGAAAGATTGAAAAATAATTAACCTCACAGCTTGCAAAACAATGATAACTAGTTACCTATGATTTTTTTCTAGTGAATTCTGTTTTTCTGTAGGATATTCAACTACAGAATGGAAGTAATACACGAAAACAAGGAATACTGAGGATGTACTACTATGTTAGCTAGTTTAGTGTCCCAGTTTCAGGTAGGACAGAGTTAATTTTCTTGCCATTATTGTGAGGGGCAGAGCCTGGAGCCATGTGAGTGTTGTTATTCTATGCCCCAGACATCATGGCTGGGAGCAGCTTCAGCTGGAAGAGAAAGGGAACAGGAAGTGGAACTGCTGCTACTTTGTTCCTTTCTTCAGGGATAGCAGGGGGTGAGTGAAGCAGTGGGATGGCTCCAGTCCTACCATGGGGGTTCTGTGTTGTTTTTCTTGGCTTGAGCTGGGGGAGGGAGTGTGGGTGCTGACAATTTGTCCACCATGGCTTCTTTTTTTCACAACACGTGCACAGACACTTCCATTCACCATTTTCTTCTTTGTCTCAGGAGATGCATGACTCGGGCTATGGTGTAGTCACCTTGAGTCAGACTCAGCGAGCATTTTTGCATGTAATCACCCTTTTTTATACACTGTTGTTATTAGTATTGTTGTTGTTAGTGTTTGTTTTATTTATCTCATTACTGCCTTTTTCCAGCAAATTTTTATCTCAACCCATAGTCTCTACCTTTATCCCTCTCTCACTTGAGGGGAAAGAGAGCAGCTGTTTGGAGTTTAATTTCCAGTTGGTTTCAAACCACAACATTCACAAATAATAGTATAATACTGGTAAAACTTCTGAGGTTTTTTGGTTTCGGGGTTCAGGGTTTTTTTGGGAGGGAGGGTGTTAAATATGGTCTCTTCAGTGTTATGCTTTTTATTCAAGTCTGGTGGATCCCATAAGAAGATGCAGAAAATTATGGTAAACAGTAAACTCATCAGCTAACCTGAATGAGAATCACTACGTATCCAACTTTAAAATAAAGTTTTACTTACGTCTCTCCTTTCTGAATAAACATTTTTAATGAGGAACCTCTGTTAGTTGCAGTGGCTTTTCCACCAAGTCCAACAATCAGTGCAGTTAATACAGAACTTTTTCCACCTGTAATTGAAACATTGAATTTGTTTTAAAGAGAAGTTATTGTAACTTCTACTCCACTTCACTCACTTTACAGTTTTTTGACTTCTTTCATTTTTAGAAGTCCAAATTCTGTCCTTACTGAGCCTATAAAATAACAATGCTAGAAAAGTATCTGCCATTTTTGAGGTTCTCCCTAAAAAAATCCAACATGCTGAGACAAATTCTGTTACTTCTATTTAGCAATTTGTATTCAGCAACATGTCCTAAGTCAGAAGGAAGGAATCTCCTCTTTCTTAAAAGCATACTGAAAACATGTATACAACAAAAGAAATCAAGTACACATTACCATTTATCTAACTGTCTGAAAGGTTTTAAGCTCTATTTCAAAATTTACGTTTTAATTTTTTTAATTCTTTCTCCAGAAGAAGCAAGCTCTTTTAAATATGTATCACTTCTTTTTTCCTATAATAGTTTCTATGTGCCATACTGTCCTGGGTTAGAGTTCCCTTTCTGCCTAGTAGCTTGTACAGAGCTGTGTTTTGGGTTCAGCATGACAATAAAGCTGGTAACACATTCATGTTTTGGTTGTTGCTAAGTAGTTAAGTCAAGGACTCTTCAGTGTCTCATGCTCAACCAGTGAGGAAGTGCACCAGAAGACCAGAGGGAGCATGGCCAGGAGAACTGTCCCAAACTGGCCAAAGGGATATTCCATACAACAGAATGTCATATCCAGTGCATACACTGGAGGATGTTGTCCAGGAGCCACTGATTGCTGCTCAGGGTTGTGAGAAACTACACTATGCATCACTTGTTTCTATTGGGGTTTATTCCACTCTTACTTTCTGCTTTTCACTACAGTTATTATTATATTTTGTTTTATTTCAATTATTAAACTGTTCTTACATCAAACCACAGATTTTACCTTTTTCTGATTCGCCTTCCCATCCCACTGGGGGACATGGGGAAGTGAGTGAGTGGCTGCACAGTATTTAGTGGCCAGAAAGGATTAAATTACAACACTCTTTCTGGCACCCAGTGTGGGGCTCAAAGGGTTGAGATAACTGACCAGGGTACATTAAAACAAATTTGCTATAAGCACTCATGATATGGGTTTAATATTTGCTGATCACAACGCTGATTTATTTGCTCCCAGAGTCGTCGTGCTGGTTCTCAGAGCTGCATTATATAACACCTTCCTCATACCACGTGCTCCCTATTTTGGTGTTTACCATCTTTGGGGCCTGGGCTAAGGTTATCATCTGAAGTACTCTGTAATGCTGCCTGATATGATATGATATGATATGATATGATATGATAATTGACACGACAGAACCGCCGGCCGCGCAAGCCGCCTGCTCCGTGCAGCGGCGCCACCGTCAGGCCTGGGCGGCGGGAGCCACCTGGCGACAGCTGCTGCACTTTACACCTTCCCCCCTCCTCCTCCGAGAGCCAGCCCACCGAGGACACTCCCTCCCCTTCTTCTCCAGGCTAAGGACAACAGCTCTTGGAAATCTGGAGTAGCCTTGGGAAGCTGAAACCATCGGGAAGCAGGATGTTGCTGAATGTGATTCAGATCTCGTTTAGCATTATGCAACTGTTAGCAGTACTTCAACCCCCCAATACAAGCATTGGGGCTCCTCCAAACTCAGGGATGGGCACTGCAGGCACTTGGACAATTACTGTGCATTTAATAATAAACAGATAAGTACATTTAGTTCAAATAAAAACGTATGCATTATTGAGCTATGAAAATATCTATATTCATATTATCTTTTGCAAAAATATCCAAATTTAAGACCTAATTCACCAGCCTTTAACTCCTGGGATAGACCTGTGTGGTACCTCATTTCAGAAGTGATTCCTTGTCCATACCTAAAAGATGGCTAGCAGGTTTTTTCAAATTAAAATTACATCTTCTTCATTATTAACAGAAATGTTCTTTGCCAAAGACACTCTGCAATTAATACTTACTTCCATTGGTTCCAACAACGAAATTGAGATTTGATCCAAACTGAAAAGGCCCCAGGTTTGAATGGCACATGAAGTTCTTCAGCTGGATACTTTCAATTATCCCAACTTCACCATCAGCCTAAAGAATGCACAATTAAATCCCAAGTTATGTATGCATTTTAGTGAGATTAAGTTTATATATTTTAAATGCAATGAGAATTAAAATGACAGTATGATATAAAACACTGGTTGTTACAAGCCACAAGGAAACAGAAGGGTTTCCTAACACTATATTATGTTGCTTTCTATAGAGCGGTTATATAGTAAAACAAAAACAGTTACCAAAACTGATCCCTCACACACAGTAACTTTTAGTTCTCCCTAACTTATCATCAATACAACATAAAATAAAAAGACAATAGATCTACATGCTTGGCTGACCAAGTTAAAGCATGTTATTAATGTTATTAATTATAACCACCTCTCCAGGAAGCTGTACTGGCTTTGGGTGGCATGGTTGTGGTAGCAGGGGCAGGAAGGTACAGGGCTGGCTTCTGTGGGAACCTGCCAGAAGCTTCCCCATGTCTGACAGAGCCAACCCCCAAAACAGACCCATTGCTGGCCAAGGCTGAGCCCATCAGCAACAGTGCTAGTGCCCCTGGGCTAAGAGAATGGCAAATTGCCATTGCAGCAACTGCAGCCAGAGAAGAGAGGAATGAGAACATGTGAGAGGAACAGCTCTGCAGACACCCAGGTCAGTGGAGAAGGAGGGGCAGCAGGTGCTCCAGGCATCAGAGCAGAGATCCACCTGCAGCCTGTGCAGCACTCTGAGCTGGAGCAGGTGGATTCCCAAAGGGGGCTGTGAGTCTATGGGAAGTCTGCACTGGAGCAGGTTTGCTGGCAGGACTTGGGACCCCGTGGAGGACCCGTGCAGGAGCAGGCTGCTCCTGAGGGACTGCAGCCTGTGGAAGGGATCCACACAGGAGCACAGAATGAGTGTGAGTCCTCCCTCTGAAGAGGAAGGAGTGGCAGAGACATGTAGTGAACTGACTGCAGCCTCCATTCCCAGTCCTCCTGTGCTGCTGGGAGGAGGAGGTAGAGAAAATTGGGAGTGAAGATGAGCCAAGGAGGGCTGGAGGAAGATCTTTTAAGATTTGGCTTCATTTCTCATTATCTCCCAAATCCTGATCTGATTGTTAACAAATTCAGTTAATTTCCCCAGACTGAGTCTGTTCTGTCCAGGACACTGTCTGGGAAGTGATCTCTCCCTGCCCTTATCTCAACCATGAGCCTTTTGTTATATTTTTCTCTCCCTGCCCAGGTGAGGAGGGCAGTGACAGAGTGGTTTTGGTGCACACCTGGCATCCAGACATGTTCAACCTCCAGAGAAGCCTGGTCTAGTGTCTTACCACTGGTAAAGAAATGTTTCCTAACATCCAGTCTAAATACACAGAACAGTATTTGAAATCTCAAAAATTACTCTTTAAAAAATCCTCCATCAAATTAAAATTCAACTACTAAAAGAAAAGCAGAAAAAAATAATATTCCTGTTTTTAAGTTTATTTTCCATCAAAATTTGTATTTCAAACACTAGATTTTTTAGATATCTGAAAGTGTCAGCTATGCAAAACAAACAAGTATTTGGCACTTTCTTTCAGTAAATAATTAGTTTTCTAAATATTTTTTCTGCTTTTACTACAACCATAAATGAAATATCCTATAGCTCTATCAAAATCCATCTCTTTCATTTACTCAACAACTTCAGTAATTTCTTCTATAAAACCAGAGTACTGTTATTTTATGATTGACTTTTATAACTAGATGACCTAAAAGAAATAAAGTAAGAATAACCTCATGCACAAGCCCTTATCACAGACAGTATCTCTAGTTTCTCTAATCTTTGTTCTACTGAAACCTACATCCAAGACATTTATTTCAATAAGCACAGAAACTTCTCTTGTATCATCGTTTCTGTGACTTTTTAAACTACTTACAAACTGTGAGGCAGCATTACTATTAGCTGAGAACTCTAAAGTTTCTTCTTCATTAGACTCATCACTGTGTACATCTGTGTATTCTCTTCTCTGCCTTTTCTGGGATCCAGGATTTGAAACACTTTCTTCCTTTCTCTTACCCATGAGTACTGAAAAATGAAAGCAAGGAAATATTACAGGTTTCAGTTTTCTAGGTGACAACATACCTAGAGGTGATAACACAGACATATCAAATTATTTACTTCAGTAAAACAAATACTAAAATCACAGCAAATATTGCAACAAACACTTTTCCAGAACTGAAATCTCAGTAATTTAAGGCTACGCTTACAGTGAAAGAGTTGCATCAAAACAAAAGAAACACAGCTTCGTTTTTCTAGTCAAGTTGAATTTGTTGAATAAAAGTAAAATCAACCTTGACTGTTGAAAAATTACTCTCTTGGTACATTAGACTTTGGAATACTTACTAGACTTGGTTTTGGCTAGCAATGGAGTTGAAGATTAGTCATAAAAAGTACATAACTAACATAGTGTAATCAACAACATCAATACAGGTTTGATTAAAGTCTGCTGCACAGCCAAAAAGGAAGTGTATTACTTATTTGTGGTTGACAAAAGCTGAGAAAATTAATATGCAGAACACATAAAAGTAGAATAAAGGAATATTTAGATTCATAGCACTGTGCTATTTCTTACACACAAGGTAGTATAATGTGATCATAGGAAACAAAATGCTCCTGATGAAGGATAAATATTCTCTATATAGAAGACATATGTATAAATTTCCTCTACAAATCAATAATAACAGGACTGATCTGAAACAAATCTTGCAAAAGTAAAAGCTTTACTAAAAACATCTAAAAATCTCGCATTTTCTGTAATCATAAGCTTATGGCATGGTTTTTATTCCCTCCAAAGCACATATTACATTCTTCATACCTACAGACCCAAAGCCATACACAAAACACAGAAGTTGACATACTTGCCCTAAGTAGAAGCAAGGTGCTATTTACACAAGTGCAATACACAATTTGTTTTATTTGCTAATAGTTAAGTCAGCTACTGGTAAGTATCCAAAATAGGCTGAAACTAACATCAGTTGCACTGTTTTCTGACATCAAAACTTTTCTGAAATTGATTATGTTCTCCTACTCAGCTTTGTTAACTGGAATTTAATCTAGATCTCTCTTCTAAGAAAGATGGCAACAAACTTTATTGCACATCAAGCAAAATTCAAAGGCAATAAATATACCTAACATTCACTGCTATAGAAAGATCACTGCATAACACATGGCCTAAGAATAGGCTGCTTATTTACAAAAATAAATTAATAAAAATTTTTTTTTTAAATGTGTGGGGTGCAGGCAAGAATGACCAGCATTAGAGATACAGAATGCCAAAAGCTGGTAACACATGTCTAAACACACTGGGGGCTTGGAGGCCAGAAGACTTCTAGTCATGGATACAGGTGATGATAACAAATGAACATTTCATGGGACAGATGGGATGATCCAGGAGACAAGACATACAGGTCAGACTAACAGTTCCTAACACAATCTCCTGCATCCTGGAGAGAGGAGAAAGCTGGGTGGGTCTGCACAGGGGGTCCAGCTGTGTGCAGTGCCCAGCCTCAGGACCCCAGGGGCCCCCTTGGCAAAGCCCTGAGGCCCTCCCAGAGCTTCTCACTGGGTTTTGCTCCACATTCTCTCTGTAAATGTTTTAAAATTATTTACTTGGAGAATCTGCAGAGAACTCAATGAAATAAAGACTGCTGAAGTACAACTTTAGTCACAAGAACTTGTGCTGTAATGGAGAGGAGCAGTCTTTCTTCCCTCTGTCTCTTCTCATTCTGTCTCATCCCAATGAGTCCAAGCAACTCTTTACACAACAAAATAATAAATCACCTCAAGTCTTTGATGCTACTAAAAGTAATGCAGGAAAAAACTTATTTCTTTTAACATTAGGTGAGCTCCCTAACCACTTCACCATGGAGATCTGTGTGCTTGGGTTGTTGTGGATAAAGAGATGCTTCTCTGAGCAGTTTCCTTGTGTCAGCCTAATATTCTGGTCAAACTATTGCCTGAATTCAACTGACAGGAGGTCAGGCAGCTCATACCAAGCACCACAGAGAAGGGCATTTATTATATGAAACACAAGAGACAGGAAAATTCCCTGCATCTTTACAAAGAATACCTAATTTCTATTCTATATATTTGTTAACTGCTTTATAAAATACAGTATCTTATGATCCCCTCTTTATCTTTTAAATGCTATGTCATCAAAAATTGAAGAAAAAACTGTATTATTGCCTTTCCATTATGGGAAATGAACAAAATTCAAAGCAAATGCAGAAATGCAATAAACTTCCCATCTGACTCTCTTGCAATAATTTTGTATGGTAGGGATTTCTTTATCAAATATTAGAGGAGGAAGAGGAGAAGGATGGTGATGCTTATTACTGATGATTATTATTACTGTTATTATTACAATGATGATGCCCATGAAGTATTTGCAGCAAAACTGTCATATCCACTTTATGCTATGTAATTTAATATCACACACATGGAAATCAAGGAGCAAATACACTTCACAATTCAGCTTACATACCTTTTGCTATGCTACTCTTGGTTTACTATAAAAACATGCCTTCATGCCCAAATTACTCAGACCAGGAAACAATCACTTGCAAGCTCTTGGCATCCATCACCCAAATATGAAGACAAGTACTCATCGAATCTGCTGCTCCATTAAAATCTTCCTCTAAAAAGAAGGGAAAACATAAGCTTTAAATGTTGTAATTAATAACATCCAAACCAGAGATGAGGGCTGAGTTCCATTGCTATACTATTTGAACATTTAAGGAAAAGAGAGTTTAAGAGTGGAAAACAGAAAAAAAAAAAATCTCATGTAATCTCACTATGAGGAAAGCAAAAGACAGAACAATCTGCACTTCAAAACTCTTGAAGAGCTAGAACTGTAAACAAAACTTAACTAGAACTACAAGCAAACTGTATTAATAATAATATAATTTCTGTAGCCTCAGAAATTATGACAAATATCAGTGGATGCAGCACTTTCCCTGAGCACAAAAAAGCCAGAAGGAGAGAGAAACTAACCGCAGCCACAAAGAACCCATTAACAAGATTTTACAAGAAACAAGGCTTTAAAAGACACAGGAAGAAATAATCAACATTTACAAAATAAATATACATAAAATGACACATATTTGAATTTTATCTTCATGTCATCTTGATATTTTTGACAAGAAAAGTCCTTTTTTTACATTAGTTGCTCCCAAAACTCTTGCACCAAGGCACCCTTAATTTTTTTCATTAAATTTTTTAATTGAAAAAATCATTGCCTTCAGTCTCAGCACTACTTATCCTAACTTTAACAACAGTTTGGGAATAACTATTCAAGGCAAAGGAAAAGCAGCTGATCCAACCTATCTGAAGGCTATTAGAGTATGGAATACTATACTGGAAACAATTAAACTGGCAAAACCATCAATACATTTTAAAATATGTAATAGACTAATGGACATTATTGACAAATGTTAACAAAAGGATTTTTTAATGAACCAGGCATCATTACTTAAAAACTGAAGTATAAAATATACTTCAGGATATTACAATATAGAGTAATACTATGTTAATGGAAACTTATGATGACAAAGTCAAGTTAATAATTCAAACAAGAATTCAACAGTCATTCAGGAAGAGAAATCAAGAATACTGATTTAATAAAGAAAATAAACTTGGCTCTCACGGAACATAAAAGTGTACAGTTAGGAATAATTGGGAGCAAATAAAGGCAAGAGATTCAATTATAAAAACAATCAAAGGATCACTACAAATTATAAAAAAACTATTGTTATGCATCTGAGAGTACGAGAAAGAAAAATGCAAGTCCCAAATGCCCTGTATAAAACTGAAAGGAGTGCAATCAGTTATAGTAGCAAAGTACTCACCCTGTACACAGCAAAGGATAGGAAGGCAGAGGCTGCATCCACTGATGTTCACCCATGTCCCACCTTAACCAAGGGCCTGTCTTTCCACAGTGTTCACCCCAGTGGAGCTCCACAACTGTTTCCCTTTTCCCTACCTGGTCACAGCTTGCCTCATCCAGAGCTGACACAACCAACCTGCTGTCACCAGCCCCACACCACTGGCTTTCTAGCAGCCCTCACTGGCATACTGGCATCCATGTAAGGTGTCTCATCTGTCCTGTGGGACATCCACTTCAACCACTCTGGGCCCAGCCCAGCTGGCAAAACAGAGGTAAAGCAAAGACATCAGAACAGACCTACGGCAGGACGAGCACAAGGTATGGGAAGAAGCAAAGGGAAGAAGAAGAAAATACCTGCGGTCTTTAGCTGATGTGCAGCATGCTACATTTAAAAGTCACAAAAGTAGTGATAAAATTACAAATTAACACTAGCAGTTAATAAGATGAAGGAAGTGCAACACTATCTGTTGCACTTAAAGGGAGGTATTGCAGAGCGCTGAAGTCAGAAGCCAGCCTCATACACAGCAGTGGGCAGCTCTACATTTTTGGGACTGTCCAAGCCAGATGTTCCACGTTAGATTAGGCTGGAAGGGAACACAGTGGGTCCCTAATATACTGGCAGCCAATGCCTAAGGAGCCTATGCCATCCCATCTAAACACTGGAGAAGCACTGCCTGACCCACAGAATCACAGAATGAGTAAGGCTGGAAGGGAACACAGTGGGTCATACAGTCCAAGCCCCAGCCCAAGCAGGGTCATCCCAGAGCACACAGCACAGGATCGTGTCCAGGCCATTCCTGAGTATCTCCAGCGAGGGAGACTCCACAGCCTCTCTGGGCAATCAGTTCCAGTTCGTGTTCACCTGCACAGTAAAGATATTCCTCCTCATGTTCAGATGGAACTTCCTGTACATCAACTTCTGCCCGTTGCCTCTTGTCTTATTGCTCGGTAACACCAAGGAGAGCCTGATCCATCCTCTTGACAACTTTCCCTTTATGTATTTAGGCAGATTGAGGTCCCCCCTCAGCAGTCTTTTGTCGAAGGTGAACAGGCCCAACTCCCTCAGACTTTCCTCATAAGAGAGACGCTTCGGTCCCTTAATCATCTTTCACAGCCCTGCACTGGACCTGCATCTGTCTTACACAGAGGAGCCCAGGACTGCACTGCAGCACAGAGGGCAGCTCTGCCTCCTCTGCGGACAGCGAAAACCAAAGAGGGGCAGAAATCCCCCACGTCCACGATTACCTGTTGCTTTTCCCAACACCGCACGACCCGGACGGATCCCCCACCCCCTAGAAAAGTCAGGGATCCCTTGGTGTCCGGCAGGCTCGGTGGGCCGCCGCTCCTGCTCCCCGCCGGCACAGGTGGGCACCCGAGGGAGCGCTCACACCC
>VZRX01017047.1:130476-164137 GCA_013398075.1 Notiomystis cincta
GCCCAGGGGCGCTGGGGCACGCCTGTTCCTGTGGGCGCGGTGCGCGCTGGCGCAGCGGGGCGGGAGATTCAAACGCGGCGGGCGGGGGGCCCGAGCGCTCCGCTCGCTGGCGGCTGCTCGGTTGCGCTCAGCCAGCGGCACAGACGCGTTTGAGGAGCAATCTGCGAGTGCGGGAACGCGGCACCGCTTTCCTTCGGGCGCGCAGGTTTATTGGCGAGGCTCTGCTGGGTGGCGCAGGGAGAGGGGCAGAGTTGTCCAAAACTTCCGTGCTTTCCTGTGTCCTCCGCCGTGTTTTTCCTCCTGTTTAAAGGCCTCTGGGTGAGACATAAAGCATATGCTCGGCTGTCTTTGCAAGTTACCTTGGTAATGTGTGAAAGTATCTCTGTAGGAATTGAATTTCAGCGTTAAGTGCTTTCTGTGGTTATTTTTAAGTAACTGGCTTTTCTAGCTGTGTAAAAAAACTTAGTAGAGCAGAATGTAGTCTTAAAACACGCTATAAAACATAAAAGCTTTATAACTTTAGCACACTCTGGCTTGAAGAGACATTGAGAAGGTTTTGTAGGGGGATGTTTATGTTTACTGTTAATGATCTTCGGTTGTTTCTAAGTATATGAAAATAAATCAAGTTCAGTCTTGCTTCTTTGGAAGTTGCCATTTCTCTAGGATTGGACGCTTGTGATCAACGAAGCTCTTGAATAAAATCTAAGTAGACAGATCATTCATATTAAGAGTAGTTGAGCTGTTTGTAAACAGAATCCAAATTTAAATATTTTTCAGAATACACTCAAAAAACCCGAAGACAGGTAGGTCTTTCATGCTTTCATAAATCACCCTTAGATATATATTCAATGGGATAGGAAAACTTAAGTCCTCGAATAGCTGTATTTTATTACAATGAAAAAGTCGGGGTGGTTTTTTTTTTTTCCAATTTTTATGAGTATTTTTTGTATTATTTATAATCTAACAGAATGTAGGATATTTGCAGTGTATTTGTCTTTCCCATTAATTAACTACCATGTGACGTTCCATAACAATATTTAGGAACTGATGCAGCTGTTTTTTAAGAAATTGTGTTAATGCAGACTGGCAGAAACCAAGTGATACCACCAAAACGATGACTCCCTTCTTTGTTAGGTGTTCTCTCACTGAAGCTGAATTACCGTGCTTGTCTTTTGGGGAGGTTTGGATACCTCCCCTAATGCATCAGAGAAACTGATCATCCTGGACTTCAAGAAATTGTACCATGTATTTGTATGCTTAATTTGTACTTTTAACTAATTTTATGTACTTGACATATAACAACAAAGGCAGTACACTATGCTCTGAATGCATACAACTAAAGTAAGGTTGAGTGATTATAGTACTTAAAGAAATGGATTAGAAACCTAAATTCTATTGAAAGTAAATCTTAACATGAGAGCTTGGTTTAAAAACAACCTGGAGCTGAATAGCTGCTTTGCTTTAAAACAGAATTAAAGTATAAAGGAATGCATCCTCCAAAGGCAGACTTGCTGCTCTGACAGACTGTGGTGGTAAATGTGAGAGACCACACAGTGGCTTAGCTTCTCATGTGTCTTAAGCAGATCTCTGAGCACAGGTGGGTCATCTAGCCTGAGTTATTCAAAGGAGCATTTTAATTTAGCTGAGTACACAGTAGTGTCAAAATCAGAAAGAAACACAAAATATTCCAGATTTTGTTTAATTTTTATGTTCTAATATTAAGAGAGAAGAGACAAAATAAATAAGCATGAGACAAGCTTTGTACCATAGTACAGTGCAGGAATAAATTGGTATTGTGAGGGGGGAAAGCAGAGTATATGCTAGAGGCCTTGTGTAAAACTGGCAAGGTGTGAAAGCCAGGAGAATAACAAAAGCAGAAGAAAATTAGTGTGGTAAGGAGGTACCATGGAGAGTGGGGTTGTACAAGTAAAGATACACAAGACATATACCTCCTAATGGGTGTATGTTTTCATCTGGCCTGCATTATCGGTAGTGCTACTCACACAAACCCAAAACCGGCCCAGGAAACAGACGCCGGTGTGTTTCCCGAGCACACACAGACACGTGGAAACATTTGTTGTAAGGGGAAGTCAGAGGTCGAGCTGGGTTGGGAGTTTAGTAACAAGTCAAGCTGGCCCAATCCCGTTTAAGGGCTCTGTGATTGCCAGAAGTGGTGAGTCTGGGCTCTGTGCCTGCTTTCAGTAACAAGTTGTTCAGAAATGTAACAATTTGCGGGTGAATGTGGATATCCCCGGGTGAGAAGGTGGTGCCCCTTCTTGAGCCAGCTGTGCAGGTGTGGCAGAGCTAGTCCCCGGGCATCCAGGGTCAGAATAAAGTAATGCCTTCTTCCTGATACTGTATTGGAGTTCTTTTCCCAAATTCCAGTGCCAGTCACTGCTGATTCTCTGCTCAGAGAGGCTTCCACCAGCATTGGATTAAAGCAGCAGGATGGTAAGAATCTCTGCAACCTCTGGGCAACCACTGCAGCAATACCATCTTTTTTTTGTTTGTTTTTCTGAACTCCAACTGGAATTTCCCAAACCAGAATCTCTGGGTGTTGATCCTTCTTGTATCATCTTGGAGTGCAAGGAAAGTTTAAATTCTGTTGTCATTGGCAATATTCTTCAACTAAGCTTTAAGCAACTTCAATTTAAACAGAAAATTTTAACATGAATCCTACCTCAAATCAAGAAGTAATTCCCTTAAGAATTATGTGGTTTGTTTTTAATAAAACTTGGATTATGTTTATGTAAGGGACACATGAGACTTGGAAATGAATATTTTTTTGTTGTTTATATTTTTTCTTTTCCCCAACTGAGTTTGCTTTTATTTATGTTCAGCTTATTAGTAATGCAACTGTTCAGTGCAAAAAAGGCATTTGGTAATAAACTATCTGTGGACTGGAGTCACTACACTTAGAAGACTTGGTTGCAAATTTTCTTAGATCATAAAAGTAGAACTGATAATTGAAAATATACTTATCTTCTGAACCTCAGAGTCATAATATTTCATGTCATACTCTGAAACTGATTTATTTTATTTGGTCTTCACAGTTAAAATCTACCTTCTGACAACAAGGAAGCTAGAACAATGGGAGTGACTCATCTCTGGCAAATCCTTGAGCCTGTGAGGCAACCTGTCAACCTGAGTAGTCTCAGAGGGAAAACACTTGCTGTTGATTTAAGTTTGTGGGTGTGTGAAGCACAGACTGTTAAAAAGATGGTTGGAGTAGTAACCAAGCCACATCTCAGGTATGGTATCCATATAAATGATTCAAGCCAAAAATCTTGGACCTGTATAATTTAAATATGTTACTTATTCAAAAGACTTCTAAGAGTAGCTCTGAAATTAATGTGACTGGTTTTGATTCAGTTATCCCTGCTACATATGTAAAGGGTTTGAAGTTAATTCTAAGTGGACCCCCATGTGGAATTAAATGTTTAAATCATTCTTCAGGAATTTGAACAAACTTGAAGAATATATATATATATATATNAAGGAATGAGCATGTCTAAGCATCTATAATTTCAAAGCACTGTTTTCTGCAAACAGTGCTGACAAAAATGAAAATATACAGGAATTTTTATCCGTGCTTGTTATTGGTTATCAGTGCAGAATACTGAGTTGCTGGATGGTGTGATACACTCCTGTGACTTCTGTTGAATTCAGCATATGAAATATCAATATGATACAAAAATCTCGGCATTTTCAGAGAATAATGTCTTGAAATGTTTTATACTTACAAACCCAAATGGATAATTAATTATAAAACTGGTAATGTGACCACAGTCATTACATCAGTCTGGTAGGATGGCCTGTGTGCAGTGGAATGGAAGCATCAGTCTGGATCTCCAAAGCAAGGCAAAGGGTTGAACAGATTTCTGCCAAAAAAAGTGTTTTCAGACAGCTGAAAATTAATTTTTTGTTTTGAGAATTTGTGTGCTCAAGTAACTTTATGTGTGGGTTGGGGTTTTTTTGTATAATTTGTGAAAATAGACTAGTCTCAAAAGAGCAGCTTAATGTTTTTTGCCAGTACAAGATTAAATCCAGAGTAATGGTCTTTCCAGGTCAATCAAAGAGATATAAATGTTTGATCTACTCCTTTTGAAAGATTGATACTGGAATTACTGGTGAAAGCATATGCTGTTTGATATGACTGCTGTTTATTTTACAGTTGCAGTTCAAATATTTATTACTGTAACCTTGTAAAATTCCACCCCTCCGTGGTGCTGGTTTGCATATGAAATAATTTGGCATGGTAATGATTTCTATAAGTCTGTCTAATACTACAGCATTCAGTGACTTCAGATGTACCTGTACTGATAGATTTGGGGTTAATATTTGATATAAAAGAATCAATGTAAATATGTGTTTGGAGGCAGATTTTGGATATTGAATGTATTGTTGGTAAGCCTTTTACATTTACTTGCATCTTTACACCCAAAAGTGATCTTTCTTGTTCTTGTGTGGTATTTTCTTGGGAATTTCATAAAGCTACAATTTCATAATATGACAATTTCAACCAAAACCAGGAATACTGACCAAAGGTTTGTTTAGCTTGGGGGAGAGAGAATCATAAGAGGTGAAGACAATGCTAGGATTTTTCTAGAGGTAGACTCAGGAAGATATAAGGGATGTAAGGAAAGTACCTGAAGAAATCAGTTTTCACAAATAGTACAGCTTATGGAACACTTTGCTTTATTGCAGAAACCTGTTTTTTCGGTTCTCTTTCTTTACATCAATGGGAGTTAAATTAGTGTTTGTCATGGAAGGAGAGGCCCCCAGGCTGAAAGCAGACACCATGAGCAAGAGGAATGAGATGCGCTATGGACCCTCAAAGAAAGCTGGAGCTGCAAGAACAGGGAGATCTTTATTTAAAGCCATGTTAAAGGAGGTAACTGAGTGTTTAAGTATTTTAAATGTGATAGAAAGAAATCTTAACCAAATTAAATACTTGAAATAATTTATAGCTTTTGCTACAACTCACTCCCGAGTAACTGAGGTTTTTTCGAATAGATCCCTTGGGGCGCATTAGGGTACAATGACACTAAATGGTTGGTGTGTACATCTTTTACACCTGAGGCAGTTGTGTAAAGGAGGAAATTGGCAAGATAAAAAGCATTATCCCACCTCACAGGATCTGTTTATTGTTGGCCTCACCCAGCTCAAAAAGCAGCAACAAGCTGTGGTCATCCTCCCATGGTGGCTGTGCACCCCCTCTGTCATACTGGATCAGAGGTTTCACCAGCACACACCCAAAATCTCTCCTCCTGTTCAGCTGGGGGATGCAAATCTGGCCTCAGCAAAGCACCTACTGCTTTTGCAAATGGCCAATTGTTTGAGTCATTAACCCCTAACTTTGCAGTCTCTCACAGCTTTATACACAAAAAATGTAACCAATATTTTGAAGTTTGAAGGAATGTGCATTTTTGAAGTCAGACCTTACAGCATTTGTTAAGTGTTATAGAAGAGAAACAGTGTCAGAATAATTTTCTCATTGATTTGTTTCTGTGCATATTGTTGGGATTGACAACCATAACTGAGCATTTATTGCAAAATTTAAATTTGCTATTCTTTTATAATCTTAGTATCCATACTTCTTTGTATCCTACCACCCCCATTAACCATTTTTGTCTATTCAGAATTTTATGAAGTAGAATTTATGGACATTCAGAGCTTCACTAGACTATACATACCAATTAATGTTTTATTCTTAAATTCTAAAATAAAATACTTTCTCTGAAATTTGTAAGTATATATCAGTGTGTCTTAGACAGTGGTCCAGTCTTGGTAGGATGACAGCATTGTGTACTTTTCTGCTTGATATTCTTGGGGAGTTTGGCATCTGTTGGAAGAGGTCTGTTCTGGCTCAGCATTACTGCTTGAGTAAACAGCATCGTGTCACAAAGATAAATACTCCTTTGTTAGTCTTCTGGAAGCATCCTAAAAATCTGTTTAAAGTGTAAAGATTTTTGTGAAGGAGTGGCCATTAGTCATGCTGTGTTCAAGTTCTGTAATTAATACTTAGCTCTTTGTGGATATTTACTTTTCACTGTTACAGGAAACTATTTTTGCTAAAGTAGTGCTTTCATTGATGTAGTATTATATAAGCAGCTCAACATTAGTGGTTTTTATCTGCACTTGTGTCTGAGAAAATGCATGCTAATAAGTGAATTTAATAGCTCAGCATTCAACCTGTTTCCTTTTGTGTTCCTTCTTTTAGTGTCTTGAACTGCTGGAGTGTTTAGGTGTCCCTTGGGTTCAAGCAGCTGGAGAAGCAGAGGCCATGTGTGCCTACCTAAATGCCAAAGGACATGTTGATGGCTGCATTACCAATGATGGAGATGTTTTCTTGTATGGAGCTCAAACAGTTTATAGGAACTTTGCCATGAATGCCAAGGTAATCTACCTCACCCTGTTCCCATCCTCTCTGTAGACTCTCTATGGAAATGTAAATAGAAAGAAGGGACTAATACTTATATATTAGTAAACTTACCTTGTAGTGGTTGGGTGTGTTTAAAATAGTATGTTTAAGACAGGAACATTTTATTTGATTCACTGGTAGTTCTTGTGTTGGCTGTGAGCACAAAACTACTGAGAACAGGGTAATATTGCCTGTGTTTGTAGTACCCTGTGGTTTCTCATATAAAGCTAAATAGCAAACTTTTTTTCCCATTTCCTCCTTTATAGTGGAGAAGTTGAGTGAAGTAATTGCTTCCTATAAATTTTACCCTTAGGTCATATGGGAGTGATCAGCCTCCTGGGTCTTATAAGTGCTCACATACTTGCATCTTACAGGTTCATTTTATTATGAATATAGTTGCAATTAATGCTGTTTGTCCCAGTTGAGCATGAATAGGGTAGGGCTTGTACATCTGTATCATAATCAATTTTTGTTATCATCCAAAAAACCAAATAATTTATGGCCTTAAACTGAAGTGTTCATTTGTTAAGAATAAAATTTTCCAAAACTGGTGAAAGGCTACCTCAAATTTTTCTAATTTATAATGTTAATCTGAAAGACTTGCTGAGAAAATACTTCAGAGATATGAGAAAATCAATAGAACAAAAGAAGTGTACTACAAATAATTAACTCTTTAAAAAATAATTAGGTTTGATGGAAGGTTATTTTCTTTGGTGACATCATGTTTGAGTTCTGCTTTGACCTGGTTCTTTGTCATTTATCACCAACAAGGAAGGCAAGCTTAATCTTTCAGGTGTACTTAGTTGCATATATAAGTCAGCATATAAAAATAATTTGTGAGTGTGTGTCTGTCAGGGGCATCTGTTCTAGCAAAATGGATCACTTTGGTTTCTTAGCTTGTGAGGGGATTTTTTTGTCATTTTTGAGGAAGAAGGCAGTGGTCTATGTTTTAATTCATATTAATTTAATTCATATTAATCTTTATTTCATTCTCTATTTTAGTCCCTTTACCTTTCAAATATTCCTTTAGCTTGTGCCTGGTAAGCTAGGTAACATTTTTATTCTTTTTATTTTATTTTACTTAAGTAGTACATTAAAATGTATTTGAAAAGCTTTGCTTCCTGAGATGTCTTGCACAGCCAATAGTATTTGATAAATGTTAGTTTTGCCACACTGTTTTCTACAAGTAGTTAACAATAAAAACAATAAAAGTTTTAGAATATACTGAGTTGGAAGGGACCCAAAAGCGTCATTGAGTCCAACTCCTGGCCTTGCACAGGACACCTCAAGAGTCCCACCCACCATGTGTCTGAGAGCATTGGCCAAACACTTTTTGAACTCTGTCAGGTGTGTCTTGGTGCCCCAGGAGCCTTTTCCAGTGCCCAACCACCCTTTGAGTGAAAAACTTTTTCCTGATAGTCAACCCAAACCTCCTCTGACACAGCTTCATGCTGCTTCCTTGAGTCCTGTCACTGGTCACCAGAGTGAAGAGATCAGGGTCTCCCCCTCTCCTTCCCCTTGTGAGGATGTTGAAGGCTGCCAGGGCACTGCTGGCTCATGTCCAACTTGGCAGTGACCAGGGCCCCCAGGCCCCTTTCTGTGGCACTGCTCTCCAGCCTCTCCTTCCCCAGTCTGTGCACACAGCCAGGGCTGCCCCATTCCAGATGCAGAATCCAGCACCACCCTTTGTTAAACTTCATATCGTTGGTGAATGCTCATCTCTTCAGTTTGTCTCTCTGCCCTTGAGGAAGTCAACAGCTCCTCCCAATTTAGTGTTGTTGGTAAACTTACTTAGTATTCCTTCCAGTCTTGAAATTGAATTAACCCTTTTGGTATCAGTTTCAGGATGTTAATGAAGATGGTAAGAAGTGGACTGAGGATGGGAGCCCTGTGGACCCCCTCTAGTGAGAGGTCACCAGCCTGATTTAACCCCATCCACTGTAACTCTTTGTGTCTGACTTGTGAGCCAGTTCCTCATCCATCATGTAACATGGTTATTTAGCTGTGTGCTGGACCTCTTGGCTTATTTTAGTTTCTTTCAACAGTTGATGACCATACTTGAAGTTCCAGAACTGTAGTTGTTCACGTGGTGTCCATGCATTACATTATAAATTTTAATGGCAGTTAATTTTTTTTTTTATTAGACCCCTCTTATGGGGTAGACCCCTTTCCTACAGGTGTGGGTGAATAAGGGTGAGTAAGAATCAGAACTGAATGTGACTCAGGGCAGTTCCTTCCCTCATTTAATAGAAATAATATGCAATAAATATCTCTTGCAGGATCCACATCTTGACAGTTACACAATGTCCTCAATTAAGGAGAAACTCGGTTGTGACAGAGAGTCTTTGATTGGGCTAGCAGTTCTTCTGGGCTGTGATTATCTTCCAAAGGTAAGCAATATAACTATATTTTATTAGGAGCTTACACTGTTTTGAAAAACAACAAGGTATATCAAGAGAGCTGTGCATGCTGGCAAAGCTGTATGCAATGCATGAGCACTGAGACACAGTAGAAGGTGTGTAGTAAGTCACTGTAAGTTCTATTTGTCAAAGGCTGAAGACAGAACCATTCAAAATGGTTCATGAACATCAGTCTAAGACTGTATTGTATTGTTCCAAACTTTTTCTGTAATGCAGATGAAGGCAAAAGTTTAGATGCTGATTGCATTGAGCCAAGGTGTGAGAACTCTGTTGTTGGTGAGGATGCTTTGTAACAAGTCACATACAAGTGCATCCCTGCCAGAGTAGCTGTGGAAAATGAGAACAAATGGCTTTGTCTGACTCTTTGGAAGACTTAGTAGTGATGTTTTTTGGGCTGTAGTTATTAGTAAAGGCAGTTCTGGATGCAGTTTGGATGTATTCCTTTCCATTGTTTGTAAATATATAATTTATGAATTAGAAAGTATACCAAATTAATTGAGAGGATTCTCACTCATTACTGCTTCACTTTTTCCTTTCCTGTAAACTCTTGAATTCTTCTTTGAGACTTTGAACAGAGGCTGTTTTAATGGCTATTTGAAAGGGAAAAGAAGTGGCATGAAACTTGGTTTCCATACAGTTCATCATGTAGTGACTTCAGGCAATAGGTTGCTCCTATTCAGGCTTGCAGTGGATATCTACTTATTCTTAAATACTTGTGTCCTAATTTGATAAAACTGTCCTTTAAACAACTGATACTGCTTGAAAAAAACCTTTGATTATTTTTGTTTTGGGTTTTGTTGGGTTTTTAAAATTTTTCTTCTGTTATAGGAATCTTTAAATAGTTTCTTAGTACTGTGTGAAGAGCAGGAGTAAAAAAAACAACCAAAAAACCAGTGGATAATCTAATCAGTGGTTATTGTACCAAAGCAGCTCCTGGAATACCAGGTTCTTACATGGTCCTAAATTATGTCACAATTATGGGATGTCAGATAGGTCCTTTGAGTTATTGCAACTCAGCAAAGTAAATGAAGACAGAAACTTGTAAGGAAAGCTGAATTATGGGAGTGCATTGGGAATGGAGATTGGCAGAACAGGTAAATGAGAATACCACGCTATAATTGTACTTATTTTGTTGAAAATACATCAAAATAATACTTTCCTTGCAGAAGCTGAATGTCTGACTGTAGTCCAATGAGGACTTGGTTTGGACTGTAGATTTATTTAATATGGTTGTATGTATTAGGTTGTGCCCATTACAGCTGAATAAAACAGATTTATTTTGAATGATGCTGTAGAAAGTACACTTAGTACAATCTTTATATTCAGGTGTATCGATTCTTGGCAAAGTAGGGTGAAGATGGAAAGAACTGGAAAGCAATATGAGTGAGTGTTTTGAATCATAGACTGATAAAATAGTTTGGGTCAGAAGGGACCTCTGAAGTTCTCTTAATCCAACCCCCCTGCAGTGAGGGACATCTTCAATTAAACCAGGTCACTCAGAGCCCCATTCCAACCAGACCTTGAATATTTTGAGAATGAGGCATCCTGTGCCATGTTTCACTACTTCATTGTAACTTCTCTATTCTGAACTGAGCTTCTTTGACTTTATTATTGTTTTCTACTTCTTTCTTTGCCTTATCTGAGGTGCCATTGAGCATAAGAACAGTTTGTGTTACACTGGCTATACAGCTATAATCTGTCACCTTGTCTGCCTTTAGAACTTGTGTAAAAATATTTTTCTCCATTTATTCTCAACATCTGGAATCACTTTTTGTCATTTCTCTACACAATGTTATAAAGATGTTTTTTGCAAGAATACAAATATTTTTTTTTGTAATTAAATAATATTTCATATTTCTCTGTAGGGAGTTCCAGGAGTTGGGAAGGAACAAGCTTTGAAATTAATTGAGACTCTGCGAGGTCAAAACTTACTGCAAAGGTAAAATGGACGTTTACATAAGTACTTTTCTATTCAAAGACTTAATAGTATGTACTTCAGCTCCATGACAATATTTGCAATACTTTAATTTAGAGAGGATATTACCACATTCCTTACCTTGTGTTTGCTAAAGGAATTGGGTGTTTTGCTAGGCAATCCTCTTATTTGTTTTAAACATTAGCTGGCACCTAGCTCTTGAGCTAGCAGGTATAAGTTGATATATTGGAATGAAAGTTGTTGGGGCTGATGAGAGACTTGCTGATTTTTAGTTGGGTTGTGGATTTTGATTTGAGCTTGGTATAGCTTTCTATGTTTGTATCATAATGTGTATGTCAATGCTAGAAATCCAACGTGATGTGCTGTAAAAGAACCCAGTTTCATAAGTTGAAAAACTGTTTTTTGGATAAATGCTTGAGAAGTATAAAGGGATTATTTTTCAGCTTTTTAAGTGTGAAAGCTAAAAATATTTCTTGATCCTTTTAACATCATCCTTTTAGGTTTGAGCAGTGGAAGGAACAACTTCAGTATGATGATAATCCACCTTTGCTTGTTAAACGGGTAATTCATTGTTCAGAGTGCCATCATCCAGGTCAGTGTGAAAACTGCTGAGCTGTACTTTTAGCCTAATTGTTTGCTTTTTATTATGGGCTGATGGGTTATGTTTTATTGGGTTATGGGTTTTTTTACTACTAGAGTTAAAAACACTTTTCAGCTTCCATCTTCACATTTTCAGTATTGTATGTATGTACCCTTATATAAACAGTTTTAAGGCTTGGGACTATTTTTCTTCAAATGTCAAAGTAGTTGACAGCAAATGGAATGTTATCACAGTGCTGTTGTGGCATCCCAGACATTTGCCTTTTTAACATGATCAGTAAAGATAGTGTGTTATACTCTATACTGCCCAGCAACTATTTGTTTAGTTGCCTGAATTGGTCCTGCATCAGGAGGACTGAATCTCATTACCAAGGACTCTGACTTTGGTGTCACCTTTGATCAGTGAACTCATTCAAACCCATCATTTGGCAAAGGAAAAGCCTGATTCAAATATATTACTTTATATGTGTTTTCCAGGTTATCACACATTGCTTCTGTAGTTTTTAGTTAATAAGTTTCCAGTTTAAGATCTGAAAATGTTGAGGGAAAAGTCTTCAGAAAAATGAAAAGCCTGCTGCATGTCTTTTTTGGTTTTTACTGTAGATCCATAAATGCAGCTTATGCACTCAGATCTGCTTACAGCTGCTATTCACATCACATTCATA
Organism: Notiomystis cincta; assembly: GCA_013398075.1. Classification (NCBI taxonomy): domain Eukaryota; kingdom Metazoa; phylum Chordata; class Aves; order Passeriformes; family Notiomystidae; genus Notiomystis; species Notiomystis cincta. Next base: position 142,522 of record VZRX01017047.1, read on the forward strand.
TGTGTTCTGAGCTTTGTATTTGTAATATTGGCTTTATAGGTTTGGAGGTTTTGGAAGCCCCTTTTCTCCTCACTTTGTGTGTCTGTTGCTGTAGGATCTTACAAGGAACATGAGCACCATGGATGTAAATTCTGTGAAAGTGTGAGATGCTGCAAACCCAGTGACTCCAAGCACTGCTGCCCCTGTGCGTGGCATCAGTGGGAGCGAGTGAAACAAGCAAATGCAGTGGAGGACAGCATCAGAAAGTAGGAATGGCCTGAAAATTTAACTGCTTTTCCCTGCATTCATGTGCAGGGTGAGCATTTAGATTCTGCATTTTTTTCCATTTGTCCTCAGTTCCTAATATATTTGTTTTACCTCCAGAAAAGCCAAGAGTTGTGAGGGCTTTCCATTCTCTGAGGTAACAAACAAGCCTACTTAATATTTTTGTTTTAATCAATTAGTTTAAATTTCAGCTTTTTGCCCTGTCTTAAACTGTCTCTTTTATGTTTTATCTCAAGGTTATCCAAGAGTTTCTTGTAAACAAGAATAAATTGATCAACATAAAGGAATGTCGAAGGCCAAATTTATTATCCTTTCAGGTATATAACAAAATATTGAATATTCAGCTTTGTAGTATTTTATTTATTACTAAGGAAGGGATCTGCTATAACTGTGATCTTTATTGGTAATTTTACTTGAAATAAGAATTAAAGAATCTTGCTACAACATCTTCATATACCTCACTGTTTTGAAAGCCTAAAATTGAAGACTTTGGAAAAAATCAGTTGCTGTAAATAGGTAGATAGAAAAATGGAAGAAAGAGAAAGCTCACTTGTCATTGTTTTGGTTTTATCATCCAATATTACTAGATGGGGGTAACAGTGTTAATTATGTACATTAGCATTGTTTTCTAGGAAGACTTTTTACTTGGTTTTTATTGGCAAAATCAGATCTCTTACAATGTTACATTTTGTGGGTTTGATGACAGGGTCAAAATTATGGATACTAGCGTAGACCACAGTTAAACAATGTTGCTTTAACGAGAATCTGTGTTCATTTTGTTACAAGTGAAATCTGTAACCCTTACAGCTCCTTGCAGAGCTGATGTGAATCTGACGAGGTGTTTAACAACTGTCTTTTCCCTGCTGCTGCCACACAGCTGATCCCTTGGCTTGTCTCTGACAGCTGATTAGTCTGCCCTGGTAGGGATGGCTGCTCCCTCCCTTGGCAATGAGGTATTGTTGGGCATTACACTAATGTATAAAAGCACTCTAGATATTTTAAGTATTTAGTCTGGTGTCCCAGCTACATAACTCTGTAAGCATGATATCTAACAGAATAAAGAAAATTGTAAATTTTGGTTGTTTTATTTTACTGTGGTTTTTTTCTTTTTTTTTTTTTTTTTTTTAATACAAACAGCTATTTGCTTCAGAGAAGATGGAATGGAACAAACATTATGCTTGTAAGAAGCTGTTGGCACTTTTGACACGTTATGATATGACCCAGAGAAAATCTGGATACATTGACTCAAAACAACTGCAGGCAATAAGGTAATGTAGCTTGATTTCTGGAACTTAATATGTTTACTTCTGCTGACAGATAAAAACCACAAGGTTTTTCTGAAAAAAGAAATATGTTTTTCTTCCATCTTTGTTTCAAGCTTTGTGCTTTTTGAATAGAAGTAAAAATTCAGATCAGTGCACCACTTCTACAAGTGCTGCACAAAGTAATACATAGAACAGTTTCCTTTCACTCTGACTGGCACTGCTTGTGTTCTCCTGTGCTTGCTTCTTGTTCCTTTTCCTTAGATCTGCCTACATTCTCTGCTCAGGTTCTTAGCAGAAGTTTAATTGAATTCTGTGTCCCAAAATAAGAGCTCAGGCTTAGAAATGAGCATCTGCAAATTGAGTCCTAGTCTCTGATTGCTGTTTGTTCCTACCAGCTGTCATTGTATTATGTGTCAACACTACTTTTCATTCAGGATTGCTGCATTTAGGAATGTAAAAATGGCCAAAGTACACTGTTACTAAAAATGGACATGCAGGGAAGAAAAAGTAAGATAAGCATGTAATAACTCTCCCAGAATAATTTCCCACCATCCAGATTTCTGTTACTTAGGAATTTACTGAGCCAGAATTAGTATTTTCTTATTCTATCAGCCCTCAATGTAATTTATTTTTTTAATGATCTAATGTTTTCCTAAACTTAAGTAAACTTCTAGAATCCACAGTATCTGTTGGCAAATCTGAACTTCACCTTGTGAAGGGAATTGCAACTTATTTTAACTTCATCTGATGGTTTCATTTCCCAAATGAAACCCAAATTCCCCCTGCCTCCCTAATTCTTTTATTGGAAGAAGGTTAGTAGTTTTTCCATGCTAGTCAAGGTCTTTAGACATTAATTTTGGGGCACAGGAGGACAGTTAATAGCAGTGTGATAGTATCTTTTCTGGGTTGAAGTGTCATAGTCTTGAATTATTACTTCCAGAGATGCTGATCTATTCAGTGTTGTATTTCAAAAGAATGGGGAAACTGGTTGGAGGATGCTTTTTAAATAGATTGGCAAGATAAATTACCAACATTTACCTTGATGAATGAATTCATTGACATTCTCAGTGTTTCTAACACTTCGTAGTGTTTCAAGAACTTAAAAGACAGATGGTGCATGCTGTCGAAGATTTCTTTTATTAGCAAGTGTTTAAAAATGCAGTAGGATCAGCATGATCCTACTCTTCACACATAGGAAACTACTAAACTGGGGTGTAGATTGTGTTTTCAGAAAAATCTCATAGTGACTGACTGTCCCTGCTCAGTTCAAGTTCTGTCTCTCCTCACACACTCATGCAAAAGATATAAATGACCCCGGGCCATTCAGAAAACAACTGTCCAGAGCAACAGCCTTCTCTGGCATTAGTATCTTAAAATCATAGAATCATTTAGTTTGGAGAAGTCCAGCCATTAACCTGACATTGACAAGTCCACCACTTAACCAGTGCCACGTGTTTTAAATTAAATGGTGGGATATTGGCTCAACCACTTCCCTGGGCAGTTTGTTCCAATGCTTGACAACCCTTTCTGTGAAGACATTTTCCTAATATCCAATCTAATCCTCCCCTGGTACAGCTCGAGGGCATTTCCTTTCCTTTCTCATCACTTGTTACTTGGGAGAAGGGATTGATTCCCACCTGGCTACAAACTCCTTTCAGGCAGTTGCAGAGAGCTGTAAGCTCCTCCCTGGACTAAACACCCCCAGCTTCCTCAGCTGCTCCTTTCACACTTGTGCTCCAGACCCTTCATCAGCTCCACCTCCCTTCTCTGGGCATGATGCAGCAGTCCAGTACCACCCCTTGTAGTGAGGGGCCCAGAAACTGACACAGGATTTGAGCTGAGGCCTCACCAGTGCTGAGTGCAGGTGGAGGATCCCGCCCTGGTCCTGCTGGCCACTCTATTGCTGGTACAGCCAGGATCCCATTGACCTTCTTGGCCACCTGGGCACTCCTGGCTCATGTTCAGCTGCTGTTGACCAGCACCCCCTGGTCCTTTTCCTCTTGGCCACTTGCCAGCCACTCTTCCCCAGCCTGTAGCACTGCAGGGGTTGTTGTGACCCAAGGGCAGGACCCAGCACTTGGCCTTGTTTACCCTCACACCACTGGTCTCAGCTCAGTCCAGCCTGTCCAGATCCCTCTGCAGAGCCTTCCTGCCCTCCAGCAGTCAAGACTCCTGCCTAATTTGGTGTCACCTGTGAACTGACTTAGATTGCCCTTGGTCCCCTCATCAGATCACTGATAAAGACATTAAACAGGACTGGCCCTGGTATTGAGCCCTGGGGAGCCTGGCCTCCAGCTGGATGTAAGTCCACTCATCACCCCTCTCTGAGCTTCACCCTCCAAACCATTTTTAACCCAGTGCGCCTATCCCAGCCATGAGCAGCCAGGTCCCCCAGGAGAAAGCTGTGGGAAATGGCATCAAAGTTTTACTAAAGTCTAGGCAGACAACATCCACATCGTTCCCCTCATCCCCTTGAGTGGGTCACCCTGTCGAAGAAGATCAGGTTGGTCAAGCACCATCTGCCTTTCAGTCAGGTCAGCTGAAGATACCAAACTGATGCTTGTAGGAGTTTGCATTGTGTTTGTCTGTGACAAAAGAGCTTTTTTATTTTGTGTAAATGCTCTTCTGAGTGTCAAATAAAAATGTTTCAGTGCTCAAATGTATACCCCAAATTTTACTGTATAGAGAGTAGTGTATTTTTTTAAAAGGTCTATTAATTTCAATTTTACAAGAAGTTTTTTTCTCTGAATCATTCAAAATTAGAATATTGAAATATTTTTAGATTTATGTCTAGATTTAAGTAATTTAATGGACTTTTTCTTCTTACAGGATTGTTAAGACACGTGTTAAAAATGGAATTCCTTGTTTTGAAATTGAATGGCAAAAACCAGGTGAGTCTGGTTTCTATGTACGTTATGGAACAAAACATTTCATAGAAAAAGATAAAATCAAGCTTTAAAGAGGACAAGAGTTTGGCAACACTAAGGCAATGGAATGTGAGTGAGATTGGAAACTGTTCTGTGCAAACAACAGAAAATGTGCATCATATTTCACATACCCTGAAAGAAAAAGCAGTGCTTTAAAGAGAAAAAAAATACCTAAAAAGCAAGGAATCGGTCTTCAGCTACTTTTTCTGGTACATGTTAATAAGACCTGAACTGAGTATTTCATACTTTACCTCACTATGCACCTGAAGCTGCCACTATTTACTAGGTAGAAAATTTTCTGTGCTGCCAGGCTCCTCCCTGTAGTGTGTCCATTTGTGCCAGGAGACTGGCAGGAAGAAAAACACTTCACTTATAAGCAAATCTCAAATATCATACTATTGACTTTTTATGTACCTTCTTTGTACTCACATCTTTGCTGTTTGGTATTTTATTCCCTACTTTGACATGTGTATATTCATATCAAAATACATTAATTATTTTTTCAGAACATTATGTTGATCCAGAAGATGAGCCTGTGGAATTGTTTGTAGTCACAGTAGAAGAAGAGTCTTTGTTTCAGGCTGCTTATCCTGACGTTGTTGCTCTCTATCAAATGGAAAAGCCAGAAGTTCTTCAGAAGAAACAGAAAAGTAAGTCCAGAAGCTTATTTCTTATGAATTTACGGGTCTTGCCAGAATGCAAAACAGCAAAAAAAAACATTTCTCCCACTCTTGATCAATATCATGGCAAAACAAGATGAGGTCATGATACCTTGCAGGGACTGTGCTTACTATTCTATACTTTTGCTTTAAGAAATATGAACTGTGATTTATATGCTATTCACAGTGCACTTTTTATTATTTTTTTCAGAAAGGAAAGACAGACCAGAAGAAAAGGAATTACCAAATGCTTATGATGAAGTTACCAATCTTCTGTCTCAAATTAAGTTAAAGCCTACATACAGTATTTTTCCTGTGAAACACTCCATGTCAGATACAAAAGCTCCCCCAGAAGATCAGACACAGCAGAGAAGTACTGGATCAGAAGATGTAGCATTAGCTGCAGCTTCCTGCATAGCAACAGTTCCCGTGTCAGCATCAGCAGCTGCTCTTGCTGACTCATCTGTGCCCTCACAATGCACTAAGTATTCAGGGATATCATCCTCTTCCTCTGTACCAGCTGGTCTGCAACTGAGTGGTACTGATGGGACAGGAGCCTCCTTCAGCACTTCACCAGCCCATGGAGGTGATGACCATGATCCAGCAGCCAACTTAACCACAGGCATAAAACATTCACATCCACTAGGTCATGAAAGAGTAAGAAATAGCTCAGGATATTCTGATGTTACACAGTCTGATACTCACTCAGATAGTGAAGATGATGTGTTTTCAAATGATGCTATGGGACAACTTCAGGAGTGGTCCTTAAGCAAGCGAATACTTCAGAAGGCTCCCATTCCATCACAGCCTTTGTCTGAAGATGTAGTACAACTGGAGTCTTTGAAATGTTTTAAACAAACAAAAGAAACATTGAATCCTGACAGAAATCATGTCTCTTCCTCATGTCAGTTAAATAAACCAGTGCAGGAAAGTAAAAATACTCTATCAAAAAACTCTGCAAGTGAATCCAGTGTACGTATCTATCAAGATAAGTACAAAAAAGCTGACATCTTGACTGAAATGGTGCAAAAAGACCTTCATGTAAGTGGTTCAGCATCTCTAGCCTTCAGTGGGCAAACAACAGAGACACTTCATCCTGGGTGTGAAATGCTTCCAGGATCTCAAAAGCCAGCAGATGCAAGTGGCTGTCACATTAAAGAAGCTTGTATTGCAACTACTTGGAAAACCTCTTTTAAAAAGAGTGTCTGTCAGAACAGATGCTCTTCTAGTGAAGACAGTGATGATGGGCATGTGGATAAAATCCTGGTTTATGAGCAGCAGAAAAAGCAACTGAACCATGACCAGTTTAAAAACTGTTTTACAAAGAAAAAGAGTAGTGTTGTTACTAGCAAAAGGACAAACAGTGACTCAGCCCTTACAATTAAAGGGGGGAAAATTACCTATTTAAAGAAAGATGTTAATAGTTTCTCAGTGCAGGTATCTCAAAAACAATCCTCTGTAGAGGAAGTTAATTGTTCCCAAAGTCCAGAGCAACCAATTGAAAGATTGGGTTCTGATCCCATACAGCAAGACAAAAGCACTGTTCTGACTTATGCGTGGGCAGACAGTCCCCTTCCCTTGTCTGAAAGACTGAAAAGAAGAATCAAAATCAATTAGGTTCTCCATAAAATAGATTATGATAACAATTAATTGTCAGTTAACTATTGGTTTACTGTCAGTTCTTGAGGAGTTCTTTCTCAAAGTGTCTGCAGTATGCTCTATCACTTTTATGTGACACAGTTTTGATGAAGAGGAAGTGGTGTCACTGGAGCTGAAGTTTGAAACTAAAATGTACCAAACAAATGATTATAGGCAAGTACCAGTCGTTCTGGGTGTGTTTACATTCTGAACTTGACACATAAGCATCAGGATAGAGTAAGCAAAGAGGAGGGAGATTTAGTTAAGAAAAAGGGTTTTTTTCCCCAACCAATTGTGTGGATTTTGTGGACAGCTATTAGTCTTGCTTATAAAAACACTTGCTAGAATAGTGCCTGCAGTGCTGTTGGATAGTCTTAATAAGACAAAATGAGGCAGCATTTTTAAACTGAAGTTCTCCATTTGGCTCCACGAACTTAATTTTGCAAGTTTTGAAATGGGTTTTGAAATCCTGTGTTTCTGGTGGTGTTGACCATCTCTGAAGGACCAGATAGAGACACACAGCAGATGTACCTCACAGGGTAGCTAAATTTAAATCTGCCATGCCCCATAATAAGCTGTTCTTTGGGGGTGTGCCTTTTCCAAAGAATGGAATATGCCACATAAGGATACTCTAGTTTTGTAGCTGTCATATCTAATATTTAAGGAAATTTGATGACTGTTTTAAATAATCAGTTACAGGTTAGGGCATTTTTTCTTAAAGAAGGTTGAAATCCCATCTAACACTCACTTCAGTTCATAATAGAGTGAAAGTTAAGTTACAGAAATCCTAATTCTCATATTGCAAGTTCTTTGAATAATATCATGTATATGTTTGGGGGTTTTTCTAAAGGGGAAACATGAGCACAATTATGGTTTTGAAGGTGGTCTTCCTACCTCTTTTTTTATAGAAGCAATCTCTGTTCATACACCCAAAAAAATTGTCTTCAACAGTTGCCTGTTGAAGGAATGCCTCCTTGTCTGTATTGGAGTGTTTGAAACTTTTTCTATGCACCAGCCAGAAGGATGACAACTCTTACCAAGGTATATCATTGACAAGAGAAATTTAGAATATCTGTGCCTTAGTGAAAATGTCAGTTCTTCATAATGGCCAAGGACCAAGCTCAGAAACTGAATTCTGGATGTGTTTAAGGGAGATATAGGTAGCCTATAGATAATACAGTCTGTAATTAACCAAAACGGTAGTTTCTTAGTTTACTCTGTGAATAGATGGAAAAAATATATTTATAATTGATTTTCCACATGAGAAGTGTATCTGGAAATGAGAAAAAAATCAGAAGTATTGGAAACGTATTTTCAGTTTTGAAGATGGTCTTTCTCTTCTGGGGACTCTTAAGCACCCAGCTGATGTGAGGAGGGAGCTGGAAGAATGGTGTTGTGAAGGAGAATAAGACTCACCTGGGAGCTGTAAATGGAGAGATTCATAGCATGACAGAATTGTTTGGGTTGGAAGGGACCTTAAAATCATCTCATTCCAGCTCCTGTGCCATGGGCAGGGAGCCATTCCTTATGCAGTGGTCAGTAATGGAGAGGTCTGGGGTGGGGTTGTTCTTGTTTATGTATGATTTTTTTTTTTTCTCCTTGCTATTGATTTTGAATACTGAAAGTTGAAATCAAGAGTTTAAATTTTCATTAATAAGAACGCCAACATCACGTGAACAAACTTGCTTTTGTTCCCTCCCAGGGTATGGGAATGTGCTCTTTTGTTGAGGGGATTGTTCAGTTTCACCCACAATGTGTGGATTTCTGTGGTCTAGAGCTTTCTTTAGAACTGGAGGGCCAGAGTGGTTTTTGGAGGGAATTTTCTTTGTTTTCCAAATCTGCTTGGGATGACTGCTTTAATGGATAAGGAGATGAAAATACTGTGTCAGAGCCATGACAAGTTCATATTTTGTGGATGATGAAAATCAGAAATTAGATATATTAAGAACTACAGAGGAAAAAATATTATGTTGCTGATTTTTCCTAGTAATTAATTGGGTTTCACAAGTACAGTTCAAGCATGAAGAGCAGAAAATTTTCAATTTTTTTCATATGTAATACATCCAAATTTTGTGCCAGTTTTCTGCCACTACTTTAGAAGCAGCAATAGATGTGAAAAAACAACTGTGTAGGATGCTCTTTCTATTTAGGCTGTAGCTGCTCATTGCAGCAAATAAAAACATTTATCATGGGGGGTGACTGTTGCTTGAATTAAACTTGTAATTCATTACAGAAGGGTAATTACAGTTTTTACAGTGTTTTGGTTTCTCATCTTTATGTAATTTACTCAATCTAAAGATTGGGGATGATTTTTCTTTGGAGGTTTTTACTCTGCTGACTGCTTTGCAACCTCTCACACTTGTGAGAACGATGTTTAAATAAATTGAGGGGGCGTAACGTAACTTTCCTCTGCAGGGAATATTTCTACAGGATTATGTTAAACTGCCTCTAAGAATAAATCAATTGATGCATCAACCTCCTGAGCCTGAATAGATTTTCATTTATCATCTGTCCTGCTCTGTCTGAATAGTCTCTACCAGGGTGCTTCATACAAAGTAATAAAAATGTGCCTACTATGGAGGTGGGGCTTGTAAGGGGCTCATCGTTCTTAAAGTCGTTTTCTGAAAGGTTTTCTGCACTACAACTAAAGTGTTCCCAGCCTGAACACTTTACCTGATCTGTCACTCCTCATGCTGGCATCCCACTAGCTTGAATGATGCTCAGAGACAGAGCAGAGCCATAGGTTCTGTCTTAGCAGTATAAACACCATTATTTCCACTTACAAACAGTATTAAACATTAAATGCAACTCATTTGTTTAGCATAGCTTGAAAAAGGGAAATATTTGCTTGGCATTCCTCAGGACTGTAACACACTATTTCAAATCCACAATCAACAAGAAAGGAAAATAAATGCTGTTTACATGGAATAGATACATAGAGAGCCAGAAAAAAAATATAATTTAAAAGACCACCTCTCAATGTCTCTGTATCCCATTGTCATTTTTCTGTTGGTAGAAATTATTGAAATACTTATCCAGGTGTGAACCTGGGTAACAAACACAAAAATTGATGAACACAATAAATCTTTTGCTACTTAACCAAGAAATGTCCTAATTTGAGAAGGGAATTATTTAACTTTGAGGATCTGCACATCCTTGGCTCTGTGCTCTTGTGTCAAGGAAGGTGCTTGGAGTGGTGAAAGAGACTAATGGCAGCTGTTACTTGAGACAAGATAGTCTTTTCATGTCTAAAAAGGTGTCAGGCCCTGCCATATTCTAACAGCAGATAAAAGGGAACTGCAGTTAGAATATTACTGGGAGGTGTTGTAAACCCAAGTGCTACTGACGAAACCGTAAACTCGGCGCTAGATTTGGCGCTTTTTCCTTCAGGAAACAAAACACTTTTAACTGTTTCAAGAAAACAAAATTACCATGGGTGACAGAACCACTCTGCACAGCCCTCCTGCTCATGTATCCTGCATTACAGCTGCCATCAGTACTGAACTTAATTTAAGATTAATCACATATGAAAAGTTAAAAGTTCTTTAAGCCCAAACCCAAGTCTCCACCCCTGCCCCAATCTCCCTTGGCCAAGTTGAGAGGGTTTGTCACTTCAGAGACTGAGCACTGCTGGAGAAAGGGACAAACCTTTGAAAAATTTGCTCATTAAACTAAAATTCTGAATGGATATTTAAATTTAATTAGCTGCTTGAATAAAAATCAATTAAGGAAAATAAGTTAACTGAGGGTATTTTTAATGCTGACACAGTGTAGAAGTAGCTCTACATTAGTATTTGTTATTTTAATATCTTATTTAAAATGTAATTTGCTCTGCTAGAGCACCTCTGCAGCCAAGCTTGAAGCCCTGCTAGTTGTCTCACCAAATATTTTTAACAAAAGTTGGATCTGTGGTAAGTTTTGGGTATTCTTTGGCACATGGTAGAAGGAACTGTGAGTGTGATCTGTTTTGCATAATTTCATGGGCATACTAGATGAACATGCTGTCTTCTTCCTGCATCCCAACATCCCAGTGTTGCCCTGGCAGTGACACCACATTAAAACAGGCAGACAAGAGAGGCCCAACTCTAGAAACAGTCCAAGTTTTATCTGCCTCAAAACCATGACATTTGTGGCCTCCTTTGAGGCCAAATTCAGGCTGTCTTTCAGTCCAGCAGGAATGCCACGTCCCAGAGCAGATTTAGCTTTTAAGCCTCTCTGTCTCTCAGCCCACTGCAATGTGTTGTAAACATTTTCTTTGAACCTTTTGCACTGGAGAGTTAAATTCACTGTTTGATCTACAGCTGGCTGGGAAAGAGCCCTGAACTCAGTCTCAGAATCTCCAAAACCTGGGGTTTAATGGAACAAAGGGCTTCAAAAGTGACAGCCACATGTACCTAATGTACAGGGGCTTCACAGGACCCTATCTCCAGACTAACATGTTCCTAGTTTTGCCTAGTTATTGAATGGTTTCTTTACCAAATCAGACCTGCCAGTTAGAAATATGGAATAGAGACTGATTTCTGCTAATTAGTGCCATGCCTTCCTGATGGAAAGAAATCAGCAGTGGCTCTGCTGACAGTCTGCTGGGCAGCCAGCTCACATGTGCTTCCCTAAGCTGGGATGTGGGCTGTCTGTCATATCAAAAAATATGGAGGGTACAGGAGAGGCACACGAGGATGTAAGGGGTTTGCCTTGAGGGGCTATCAAAACACTGAAAAAGGTGATGCTGATATTACAGAGAAGTTTAGGAAATACAACAGAAGAGCAGGAAATACTACAGGGGGGGCATAGCACATGTATGGATCCTGAATTCCCAAGCACTTGTGTTGCCAGATCTGATAAAACCTCCTGGGAAAGCCCAAGGTGTGCAGGTCAGCAGCTCTGCCTTCGTACAAACCCAGCCAAAGTGTTGTCCTCACAGTGTATGGCTCCTACAACAATTTTTAGTGAGGCATGCACAGCCCAACATCTACTCCTGCTTTTCTATTACCTTTAAACATGAAAAATACAAGATTTTACAGCGTGCTTTCAGGTAGTGATTTGTTTTCTCTGTGTTTATTATTTATCATGAGATGTGTGGGATTTGTAGATGCTCCTATCAAGTCCAAGGGAAGGTGATGGGTTTGTGCTGATATATCTCCAAGCAGAAATACACCTTCATTCTGGTGTCTACTGAAATGCCATCATCAAAGAGGATGTTGCTTTGTTTCTCTTTCCAAAAATCCCTAATCTTCTTGCAGATTGCTTAGAATTTACAAGAAAGATATTTGGGGAAAGCTGTAGCCTCATGGTTTTTGTTTGTGATTTCTTTAGAAAATACTGTTTTCAGTTGATGACATATCGTTATTTTCCCCCAGTACTACAGTCAGTTGCTAACTGCTATGGTTTTTAGTATGGTAATGGTAAAAACTCATAGAATATGTTATTCTGATGTTCTGTTTTAAGAATGATCTTTTTAACAATACCAGAAGAAAACACTACAAGGATCACAGAGATAAGAGGTTCTGAGATATAATAATGAAAGCAAGCAGGGTGAACATGACATTTTCTATTTAGGGTTGGTAGAGGGTTTTTCAGCTTCAAAGGCCAATTTCTATTTACCAAAAAACCCTTTATCCAGAACTTTCTAATCCAGCACTTTCTACATTCTAATCTCTGGTGTTAGTGGTTTGGAAAGTGGGCTGAAAACTATCTCATAGTAATCTATTTATTTCTGTACAACAACCTAGCATATTTGATAAAAAGTTTTTAAAAGGCCACTAATTCTTTTATCTGTTATTTTATCTGCATATTCTATTATCTACAGCTCACCACTGAGGTCTTATGGAGAGAATATTCCTCTCCCCACACTGATAAGCTGTGTAATATAACTGTAAAATGAACATGTGGCTCTAGCATTGAAAATGTTTGAATTGTTATAGAGAACTGAACAAATCCACCAAGATTATATTCTTTCCAATAATAGTGGTGTATATCTTGCAGAAACTTCTTTGTGGTAGTGTATTACCTTATAAGATACCAGCAATTTAAGTGTGGGATTTTTTTTCTGTTCTGCTACAAAACCAAACAGTTTGTGCTGGGAAGCTGTAAGTTACAGATTCAGAAAAAACTGCAATCAACAATCATTGGTGTCTTCCAATGGCCAGGCCACTCTCACCACAGAAGCCAAAGACTTGGAGCTGCTCTGACGTGACAGTGAACAGGGAGATTTCAAAACTGTAGGGAATCCACTTGGGGATCCACAGGGATGGGTGTAGGGCTTGCAGAACTGTAGCCTCATCCACGAGGGGATCCGTGACCTGGTACAGCCCTCTGGTATGGAAATTTTACACCTTGTTACTTGTGATCAACTGATGATACAACTCAACATAACCCAAGCAAGTGACTGTGGTTGGATGAAAGTTTCTTTCAGAGGGGGAATCTGTTAAAAATCTGGCCAACAGAAGAGCCAGTGAGGTACAAAGTGTCCATGGAGCAGATAAAGTTACCAGCACAGATGTTCTGGGGAGTCTCACCAGACCCACCCCAGGACACCTTCTGGAGAGGCTTGCAGAGCTCAGGGTCTCCAGCCAGCTCCTCCCAGACCAACCCAACCAAGAGTTCCTGACAGCAGCCGGTCCTCTTTCAAGTTCCAAATAAAGTTCACTTAACAAAACCTCTCTGCAGTTGTTTATTTAACAAAATACAGTGCTAGGATTTCCCCTTATAAATGTAGTGCAATTGTGGGGGTTTATAACTTGCTCTTTTAGTCAATTAAATTGATCAAATATTCTATTACATCACTGAAACTATCCATAAAATTCTCTGAGACATAGTACCTCTTAGGAAAGGAATTATGTTTGCAAAATGCAGCCAAAAGTAAAGATGGGTACAGCATCTATCTGGAGAACACACAATTGAGGAAGTGCACATTTAAAAATTCCCCTAAATGTGATTCAAGCTAAGAAGCCAGTTGATAATTGCTATTATATCAATCACAGTAGCTCATAGTTTGGCAATGAAAAGGAGTGGCTTATTGTAAGTGCTCTTTTATTAATCCATTGTCACAGATCTCACTTTAACTTTAATAGCAACATTATGTGATCACATATTTTATTTATGGATCATTTGAAGAATCTCTTATGCAGATATTCGGATTAGTGGGCTATCAAACCATTAGCCAAATAAATCTAAAGGTAATAAAACTCACAGGAAGATAGATGACTTTCTTTTTCTTGTTCTTTTCAGCTAATTCAGGCTAATTTAAGCCTTTCACAGAATGGTGATAATGAAGGATTTGTTCTCAGCAGCGTTATGGCAGGTGATTTGCATTTGAAAGTTTGACACATTTATAGGCCTTTGATCTTTTCCCCTCAGTGCTTGTGCCCCTGGCCAGACACCTACATGCACATTTACCAGGTGGAAGATCTAGGAGCAAAAGTAACTTTGAGATTCACCCTGAAGATGTACACTAGAAAAAAATAATTAAACTATTTGTGTCCAGAAAATATTTTATTGCTGAATTTGAGTGGCCTTTTTGTAACACTAGAAATAAAATACATTGAGACTTCTTTTATTAGAGGTTTGGTTTTATTTAAATTAGGGAAAGTCCTTATGGAAAATTTTAAAGAATGGAGTCTGATGGCCCACTAGCTATAAATATGGGCTTCTTCTATAGGTTTGAATTTATTATTGAAAGGAACTTCTGGCTGGAAGGAATTCTTCTTGCAAAGAATTTTGACACAAAGCAAGAAAAGACTGTGGCAGCCACAGAGCCACTTAACAAATATTATTTATAATTTTTGCTTTGCTAAAAAAAAATACAAAAGAAAACAAAAAATTAACTCCCTGGGCAAGAGAGCTATCTTTGGGCTGGAAGAGTAAGCCTTGAAAAAAAAATCAGGGTGCTACTGGCACCATGAACATGTGTAACTATAATCAAACACACAGCCCTAGGATATATAAAAGACTTTCTTAATATTTACTGAGCCAAATATAACTGGGAAGTCTAAGGATTCAGTAGGAATATAGCTGAGTATTTGAAGCAGGAGTATTGTATCCCTCAGGATTCTTTAAAATTTAACATAACTAACTGGTTCCTCTGCTGGATCATAATGATGAATTGCAGGTGTGTGAGCCAGTGCCTCTTTTCATTCTCATCTCAGATTTGATTCCTAATGTAGTCTGAGTTCACTAATTAAAACTTAGCTGGATGAAATTCCTTCCTGTTCCATTAGCAAATGATATTTCTACAAGTTCAGCTTTTCCTCTGAAAGAATATCAGGCTTGGTGGGTTCCTTGGAGGAGGATAGCCCGCCTGATCCCAGGAAAACTCCAAGGATGGAGGTGTCTGGCCAAACAGCCTCAGGCTCTGGGTTTATTTGGGAGGATGCAGGTCACCACCCCAGAATACAGGGCCTTTTTAAAGCTGTGTAATGAGTATTGATTAGCCATTGTCTGGAGTACACTGAAAGTAGCAGGGACTAGGTAAATGTTAGCTTACTTTGAATGCACATCAATAGGGAAACCCCAATAGCCCTTCTGAGTCCCTGGGTTTTTTTCCTCCCTCTCCTTTAAAAGATGCTCCTTCAACCTAAGAGTTAACTCCACGTTGAATGTACTTGAAAAATTCACCCAGTACATTTTGTTCTTCAAAAGAGAATGTCATCCATCTGTGTTACTTTGCTTTCAACTCATCACAGAATGTCAGATCCCAGATAAGAGCGAGAGACTGATGAATGCACATCCAAGCCTGACAGGGCAGGTCAATGTCAGGGAAATCAACGTTTTCCCTTTTTTTTTTTTTCCTTCTTTGCTTTTATTTTTACTACAACCCATTTGCCAATATTTACTGTAGAAAATCACTTCTCTGGAAGCTCAACTGGCGTAAAGCAGTATCAACCCGAGAATTTAGATTTAATTGCTTTCTATTTCTGTGTCCATTTTATACAGTCTTTTAAGCTGACTGCTGTGGTGGGCACTGTAGGGATGGATCTCTGCAGAGGGGTAATCCCCCCCTGACACAGCCTGTATCCAAGGAAGGGAGAGATTGGGGGAGCAAGAGCAGAAGTCAGGGTCTCTTTGTGGTCATGCAGGTCAGCGGCAGAGCTGAGAACGGGACACTGGTGACCTGATTTCCCATCCTGATTGTGACCTGATTGTGCTGCCTGTACAGACAGTGCTTTACTCTTTTCCCTGGATTGCAGCAAGCTGGATCCTAAGAGAGTGGAGCTGTAGCCAGGACCAGCTGCCTCCTGGATTTGCATACCTGCTGTTGTGAGATCTACCTGCTTATTCATGCATGCAGGGCTTTTACACATCCCAATTACCATTAACAAAGCAGGAACTCAGGCAGGGTGCAAACCAGATGTCTGTGTCTCTTCAGAGTGATGGGGACAGCAGCACACAGCTAAATGGGCTCTCAGAATGAAGGCAAGCTAAGGGTTTGATTGGTAATCCTTTTTTCCCTTTAGTTCTACATTTTACCTTCTCTTTGTTTGACCTGATAGATTCATAAGTTTGACTTACTGGCCCATACTTAAGTAATTCTGGTAGGAGTTTAGGTTTTTTACTCCTTTTAGTGTTTAAAAATAAAAATAATATAATATTTTTCTAAACAGCAGTGACCTAATGTAATTTTTTTTCAACTTGACAACCTTAACTGAGTCCCTATCTGTAACTATATACTATAACATTTGATAGGCTGTGCTTAGAACTGCCTTGAAAATCTTGTTTCAAGTGGATAATTAAATGTTTCCTGCTTCTAAGTTAACTTTATCCATGCAACTGAGTAGATAAAGAGAGATGTATGATTTATATGAGCAGGGGATGTCAAGAAAAGGCATAATTTTCTACTCTCAGTACCAAGAAACACCAAAAATAGTGAGACACAGAAAATCAAGTAGATGAAACCTTAAAGAAAGAGAGAGAAAAATTAAATTAATTAAATTATAATGAAAAGAGGAAAAGGAATAGTATTTAGTGATAGATGGGACAAGCTAGAAGTAGAAAAATTGAGAAAGGGTGGAAAATAAAAGTTGCTCATGAGGTAAAGAAAAGGTGTAAGGTCTTCACTGGTAGAGAACACAGATCTCTGCACTATGGCCTTGTAACCCAAACACAACTGTCCAAAAATATAATCAGGCAGGAAAAATATCTGTCTTCTATCACCAGCAGAAAACATATAATGCATCACTGAAAGGTCAAAGGCTTTTAAGACTCAGAAATTGTTTGTTGCCTCTTCCCTCCAGCGTGCAAAGAGCTTGGCTGCTCTTCCTTTCACCCTCCCACCAGGTAGCTGCAATTGCAGCCTGTCCTGAGCCCCTGGGCAGTCCCAGCTCCCTGGCCCCCTGCCCACACACCACATTTGCTGGTCCCCTGGCCAGCTTGGTGACCCTTCTCTGGGTTTGCTCCAGTGTTTCAACCCACCAGGCTTCCCAGGTCTTCCAAGAAGCTGTGTCCTGGCTTGTCTCCCTGAGCCTGTGCTGCTGCATGGAGTTATCCCAGCCAGCACAGGGATTTGCCTTTGCTTTCTTCGCACATCCCAAGGCTGCTCCCAGATACTTTTCTCCAGTCCCTCTGATGGAAGCTCTGCTCTCCAAGACATTAACCACTACCCACACTCCAATACCATTTGAAAACCTCTGCACATGCAGCATTACCTATAAAAAATGTGAACAGTCTTACTCAAATATATTCATGGGACTCTTATAAGACTGAGTTTAATTCAGTGGGCAAAATTCATGGAAGTACTCTGAGCAAATGAAAAAAAAATAAAATCCTCAAATTAATTCAGATAATAGCCTGAAGGACAGATTTGGGTTTTTTTTCAGTAGGATTGAATGTGATTAAAATTAAGATTTAGCAATTTGCCAAGAAATTTATGATTGCAATTTGAAATCAATGTTCCTCACCTGTGGGCTAACCATGTGCCCTGAAAGGTGCTCAAACAGACACACAGCATTTTATTTCAGAATGTTAAATATGTAAGTGCTAAATAAAATCTGTAATCTAACACTTGTAAGTTGTCTCTTATCCAG
The DNA here is from genome assembly GCA_013398075.1 of Notiomystis cincta. NCBI lineage: Eukaryota > Metazoa > Chordata > Aves > Passeriformes > Notiomystidae > Notiomystis > Notiomystis cincta. The sequence continues at coordinate 160,293 of VZRX01017047.1, forward strand.
ACTATTGATCCATTTTATAATTATTAAACTGAACTGCAGGCTGTGTCCAGAGCATATCTTCATTTAGCATGGAGATGAAACACTGTTTCTGTTAGCAGCCCACAGCAATTCTGCACATCAGTGCTAGGATGTGGGGGAGGAAGAAATGAGCAGATACTGATGAGGAGGTTCAGTGGACAAAAAGGAACAGCCTTAGGTGAAATGTAATCACAGAAATTGAAAAATAGCTCCCTTCACACACACCCAGCTTCAGCTCTGCAGCTCAACTACAAACAGTCACCACTGAGCTTTTAATGCAATTTTCGTGGCTATTGGAATTTCTTCTAAGATTTACCTAGTTTTGGAAAATCCATCATGTTGCAAAATGAATGCATGAAAACTCATTTTAATAGCAGGAAAGCAAGAGTACAAACCCTTAGGTGCTATTGCAGGTTTTTTAATAAGGCCTGTGAAACCACTGTTATGTGTGGCAAAGGCAATTATCCCACTGTTCATGGGACGGTAGAAGAAACAGTCAGGGATAAAATACATTGTACTTCACAGTTTATTAAATTTCAATGCAGGCTTTTTTTGGATAGGAAAGGAGGTATTGCTGATCTTGAAATAGTTGCAACAGGTAGCCCTGCACCTCTCCCATGAAAAACTGATATATACACTCCATTAGAGCAGACAACAGTTTTTAAAACTAAATGTGGAAGCTGATATAATTAGCTGCACTAAGTGATACTAGAGTTCTCCTGCAGAAACAGCTTCTATTATTTTGACAATATCTGTTACTTCTCATTTCTGAGCAAAATGAATCTTGTTAGGCTCTCCTTCCTCCCCCAGCTTTGCCCTTTCCTTCTGGCTGAAGTAGCCAGTGGACATTAAAGACCAACCACATAGTTGAACCTCCTTTCAACTTCTGTTAACAGGGGTATTAAAAAGACATTCCTAAATATCAGCTGAAAACCACTAGGTAATAAACTCTCTACTTAAAAGGTGGGTAGGTGTAAATTCCACACGTAGGGCTTTTCATCTGGGAAGCCAGTTGCTTGGAGATCAGATGTTTTAAATGAATTGCAGAGCTGATGTCACTTGTCAGTCGATGGAGACTGACACTATTTGGAGGATCAAATACTTACATTTGAGGATGTAAAGCAAATAGATAAATCCTGGTCCTGCCAGCCCAGCACCAGAGAGATGCTTGATCACTATGCAAAACACTGGAGAAATTAGGGATACTCACTTGACTGTTTCTTCTCCATGAGCAGGGTCCAGTCTGAACATTTTGGAGTTGCTCCCTTGAGAACATTAAAAATTTAAAATGTTTATGGCAGGATTTTTTTAACAACATTAGAACTAGACTATTTCTGGTCTTACTATAAATTAATAGCAGTGTTTTCTCTTGTGGCAGTCACAGGTTTGCATGGCCAAAGGCAATTAGACATCCAATTTACACATTATTTTCTTTGATTATAGCAAGGGTTTTGGGCTCCCTCTCATTGGGCTGGACTAAGCATTGGTACTCTGCCTTCTTTCTGTCTGGGAATTTTAAGTGGCTATTTATCTGCATTCTTTGGCATATTGACCTCAAAAAATCCCCAAATGCATGGATTTGTTGATCAGCTTGCTTATTTAGAAGTCTTATTTGTTTCAGCTGAGGTTGGACCCAGATTAAAGATTAAACCTTTTTCCACAAGTAGGAAGGAAGCATTGAAGTCTAAAAATTCTAAAAAAGAATTATTCTGTCCAAATCGAGGCAAAGCCTTAAAAAGGAGAGAAGCATCGTCTGGTGTCTAATGTGACTCTAGATAACAAATGTGGTGGACCCTTTCCTTCCTTTATTGCTGGCTTGGGTGTAAACAGAGGTGTTCAACACTGCTTTTCAGAAGTGTGGAACACCTGCTGCGTCTGCTGAGGTTGGTGAGACCTGCAGCTGCCTGCCCCACAGTTTGTATGTGGCGATTGCTCCTCGTCCAGGATGGCCACAGCCACCTCCACGGCGAGCGGGCGGCTTTGCAGCCAATACTTGGGGAGCCACTTGTAAAATAGGAGGTGAAATGACTTTAAAAGCTTTAGGGAGATGTTTGGAGTTGGTTTTTTTTCATGTGACAAACTGCAAGATGAGCCTGTATCATCTAAGTGCTCTACAAGGACGTTAGTATGATCTGCTCCTTGTAAAAAATAATCCTAGACTTCTGTACTGATCATAAAGGAGGCTGACTGTGATGGGGTTAGTGCTATTTAAACACATTTATCCATGTTTACTCAGTTTCAGCCTGCATTCTTCCCAGACAATATAATTTTTACTCACTATCTGTTTCTCCTACCAAAACAGCCTCACTGAAATACATTCTAATATAGGAAAAAAAATAGATCAGTTGTAAATGACTGTACACAAAAAAGCATTTTTTTACCATACATAATCATGGCATATTATCTGGACTTCTTATTTTAAATTTAAAATCTGAAGCTCTAAAAATTTTCTATGACATGGGTGGTTTGGGTTTTTCCAAATGGAAAAAGTTTTGCTCCTTCCAAGCATCAATGTTTCTGTAATGGATTAAAAAATATGAACAGAGAACATTTCATTTTAAAGGAGATGAAGATTGAGATGTTAGCCTTTGTACTGCAGAATACATTACTGAAATGAAAATCCAAACTACTAGTCAAGAAGAAAATGTCTTATCATTCTTTGTCAGTTCCTATTTCATTGGTCTTCATCTCCTATCTCACTTTCCCTCAGTGTTTTAACACTATTAGTGGAAAAAAAGGAATTTCCTAAAATTTGCAAGAGGTAGAATAAAATATAGATTGCAAAACTTTTTTTTTTCCTTTTTCTGTGAATTTACTGTCTAGGGAGAGGCCACCTGAAATACTTAAGAGTTTCTTAGCACTTTATTGAGAGCATCCAATTGATATAGAGTACAGAAAAGTAAACCTGGTATCCAGCCTTGTAGCCTTGCCTTCCTCTGTGTGGTACTTTTTAAAGTGTTGTAAATAACACTGAGAACTGTTCCAGCATTCCCACTGACTTTTGCCTGTTATAATTGTCTGCACTTTGCAAGTCAGTTTCCTGAGTGAGACCCCTCATTCTTGTGGGTGCAAATGTAGCATTGTGCAAACCTAACTCATCCAAGAACAGCTTCACACCAGGAGGCTGTGCTGACTTACACAGGCTCTGGATCACACCAGGATCATGGAGATTCAGCCAAAACTGAGGCACACTTCATTTGAGTTCTTTCAGGAGCCTGGGGACTCTGGCCAGAAGTGAGTGGCTAGCTTTCCACCAGAACCTCTGTCAGCATCTCCACCAGCAGAGCAAACAGGGCCACAGCCCCTTCTTTGGCTCTGGAGATGTGTTGTGCCAACACTTGCTTTAGTCTGGGGAAACCCTTTGCTCACCCCTGTGGCCTCTCCTGGACCACAGACAGGGTTTGGGACATAAATAGGTGTGTCCAGGCTAAAACAGTGTCAGGGAGCACGATGGTCATAAAAAGGGTGCACAACAACTGCAAGGCATTAGCCACATATAATCTATTAATATAGAAAAGCCTGTAATTTTTTCTTGCTTGTGTAACAGTTTACAAGAGCATAAACTTATAAAATCCAGTGATTTTTCATACAACCAGAGTAGTCATCTACACACTCTAATATCCTGCCTTGGTTGCTCTAAACATTTACTAATAAGATATAAGAAAAGATATAGTTATTGCTATAATTTGCATTTGTCTTCCTTGCCTAATCTCATCTGAATCCCAATATGTACAAACACAGAGATGAAATCAAAATGTGTTCATCTCTCATTCACAGCAAAAATCTGCACAAAATCTTGGACATGCACAAAATCTTCCCCCCCCCCC
>VZRX01017047.1:164318-189428 GCA_013398075.1 Notiomystis cincta
TGGACCGGCCACAAATTCTCCCCCCCCCCCCACTTGGTGTGTGAGCAACACTTTCTATGATTTACCCATAAATTAACTGGTGAGGTAAATTATTTATAGTCAGGAAACAAATGACTTGTTGAAGTTTTCGCTTCTAAATTTGACTGCATTAAATTACTATTTGGTTCCAAAATGAAAACTGCTGTGGTGAACAGTTTATAAATGTGCTCACTATGGGTATTTTTAATATATTTATATATGACATATGCATGTGTTATGTGCACATAGACATACATATATACATACATATGTTTGGAAGCTTCTCTTTCTTTTCACACTCTGACAAAAGTTCCTCCTCTTCCACCTCCCCCTCCTGATATTTTGCTATTTGTAGTCTTTTAATTGCTGTGTTAACAGGAAAAAAAAAAAAGAAAGACATGAAATAAGAGCAGGGGACCTATCAAATGGAAAAAAACACTCTAAGCACAAATACAGGGAGGAAAAAGGAAAAAGAGTGGGACAGAAGAAGTTCCCTACTTATGCAAAATTAGATCTTGTGTCTAACTTTTGACATTGTGACCACTGTCCTGGTACTCAATGAAACCATTCAGATCACTGAAGTGACAGAAAATACCTCTCATCCTGTCTTAATTTTAGTTTTTACAGTTTTAGCACCTCTGTGCTTCCTAGGACTGTTTCATCTCATTTTTCTTAAAGAAGGACCAGAGAAGAGTTCAGAATATGATAGGGTAACCATAAAATACAAAGCAATCCTGTCTGTAGGAACTGTGCCAAGAGTTCTTGTGTGTGGTAGATTTCATGATAGTCAAACTTTCTCAGCCCCAGTTGAAAGGCAAAAATCCTTCACTTTTTGGCACTTTCTTATTCACCTCAGCATAAAATCAATAAGTGTCCCATAAGCTGCCTCTTAACATTTTGATGCCAAACTCATAGAAACTCACAAAAGCCTTCCCAGTGACTATGCTGAGTATTGGATCAGTTTTTTTCTGTGTGGTTGAGTGAGGATTTCACAGAAAGAAGTGGCATGTTCCAGAAAACCTCATCATGTTTTGGCTGTGTGCCATTCAGAGGCATTCCCTGCCTTTGTTTGGAGTGGATTACGATGCACACGTAGATCATAACACAGAAGGAAATGAAAATAAATCCTGCTTTTGTTTTTCCTCCAGGTTGACACTCTTTCTCCCCTTCTTTTCATTATATATTACGTTTTGCTTCCATTTTGTGCCAACACAAAGTCATGGCTGGCAGCCAAGCTGCTCAACAGCTGCAGAGCTCAGGAGTTTTGGATGGTTTTCCTGGCTCTCCTAATGCTTTGCTGTGTGACTTGGGGAAAGTTCCTCCTCGCCTCTACTTATCCATTTCTCCAGAGTAATAGAGCACATTAATCACCACTGTAAGCTGTACTGAAGCCTAGAGATGAAAAGTGCTTGTTATTAATGATATTAATTTATAAGTTATACATTTTCACTTGGACTGTGTAACATATAACCACTGTTGCATTGAACTGGGGCTGGAAAAGGGCTTTTTTGCCAGAAGAACAGATTCCTAGAGGTAGAAAATTTTACAGAAGTAGTTTCTAGTCTTCTCTAACACATATATGACCTGTATATTAATTTGAATTAAGTTTCCATGGAAAACATTTGCCTGGACTCAAAGTTTATACACTGTATATTTTGTGTCCTTTCTTTTTAATTACATTTTCCTATTTTTTAATGGGACTTTGACCTTGTTTACAATTACAGATTTCCTTTTTGATTTCCCAGTCATATTTTAAAATAGCAAATAAAGCTACCAACTGCGGGGGAATGCATTGCACGTCTTTCCTCCGTTCTGGTGCTGGAAACCAAAGCGATCCAGTTGCAATCTCATGAGAAGAGAAATCCACAGAGAGCCGTAACACACACAAACCCAAACAAACCGTCTTTGACTTTCACAATTAACATGCAGATAAGAGACTACCCCGGCAGCAATCAGCATAGGTCACATATTCACTGCTGTGGTGCCATCGCCTTCAGTTACCCCAAAATCAGGGCTTGATGGCTTAAATTTAGGGTTTGTGTTAGCAACCGGTAAATTCTAGATCTGTAAATGGTTTTGTAAAATGGTTAATTTTCTTTTTCCTCTCTCACCACTCTTCCCCTCATCGCAACGCTCATGTAGATGCGCAGCCTTAATTGGTTTAGCTGCAAGAAGATAATCTTTTTTTCTCCCTTTCTTGCTGTTACCTGTTAGCTTAAAGGCTTTTTAGCTGAAGGTTGATAATTATCACTGAGAAGAAACTAGCACATCAGGAGTTCATTTTCTATCTTAGCACTTCTGGCGCTCCTTTGAACTCCTCGCACCAAGCCCGTGTTCCCACTCTGTCACTTTCCTCCCTCCATCATAAAAAGGTCTCGGCAGCCGGCGGCTCCAGCCTTTGCTGGTGGGCAGAGGACGTCGCTTCTCCCGAGCGCTCCGCCAGCATGGACAAACTGCACGAGACTTTGATAAACATGGAAGATGCTTTGGGTTCGGAACACTCCGCCTGCTTATCATCCTGGGACTGGAAAAGCTCCGCTGGGTCCTTCGAGCTGCACCCCATCTCGCCCCCTCACAGCCTGTCCCCGACGCCCTCCTTCGAGTCCTACTCCTCGTCCCCTTGCCCGGTGGCGGCGGCCGAGGCCCCGTACGGCGGCGGCGGCGGCAGCGGCCTGGTGGGGTACGGCCTGGTGGACTTCCCCCCCGCCTACCTGCCCAGCCCCGGGCAGGCCCGGCTGCCCAAGGGCACCAAGGTGCGGATGTCGGCCCAGCGCAGGAGGAAGGCCAGCGAGAGGGAGAAGCTGCGCATGAGGACCTTGGCCGACGCGCTCCACACGCTGCGCAATTACCTGCCGCCCACCTACAGCCAGCGGGGCCAGCCCCTCACCAAAATCCAGACCCTGAAGTACACCATCAAGTACATCAGCGAGCTGACCGAGCTCCTCAACAGCGTCAAGAGGGCGTAGGGCCCGCCAGGAGCCCGGCACGCTCAGGGGCTTTACAAACACAGAACCATCACGGCTCCCTCCTCGCCAGACTGCGCTGGGGCCCAGTGCGAGAGGAGCACGGCGCGAGGGACGAGGAGCCACCGCTGCACCTGGGACACAATGCTGGAAGGTGATGTAGGACTGCCTGAAAACCTGAGCTGCAGGTTGCTCTCACAGACATCTTGTTATTTGCCCTTTTCTTATCTTACTTTTTTTAAAATAAGCTTTTGAGAAATGTTAAACCTAGTCTGATACAAAAGTAAAAAAAAAAAGCCAACTGATCGTCCTAGGATTTACATATCACTGTCTTGACTGAGCTTGTTTTATAAAGACAACAGTAAATCCATAGGTGTTAAACCAAATTTTAAAAAATGGCAACAATATTATAAGAATATTAAGTGTATTGATTTGTAGGCACTTTAATAGGATGAGGAAGAACATGTACATGAAGTTCAAGTATTGTCTATTTATCCACGTTTCCACTGTAACTAAAAATCAAGAAACTAAGTAATAGTGAGAACATCTTTGTATGTAAACAAATAAATATCAGTGTCATAGTCTGTATCATGTATTATAAATCTGATTGATAGATAAGTAATATCTAGTGATGACTGCTAAATATTGAAAATGAAATATAAGAAAAATGACTTTTTGTATAGCTAAATTACTGTTAAGTCCTCTCTTCTTTATTAATATATACAGAAGTATATAATTTTTCTGTATTTAATGTGTAAAAAAACCCTTCAATACTGATAAATGATGGAAAACATTTTTACATCAAATTTATTGAACAAATAAGATTAGATTGAAATATCCTACTCTCTGACATGAAATAAATTCACTCAGGTTTCACAAAGATGCAAAGTTCTGTTTTAAAGGTGTACCAAAAGCTAGGAGGGTTCTGGTAATCATGTCATTTTATTAAAAGCTGCAAGATCTGCTGTTTCCTACAGTCAGTCACACTCCTGTAACGCATGCACACAAAAGATTTAAAAAACAACAACCCCAAAACAACTGGGAATGTAGTTTTAATCTTTAATTACTTTGACTTTCAGCTGATGGGCACCACACCACCAAAAAGTATGTGCTACTTTATAAATCTCATTGCCCGTCTGTTTCCTAAGACTTGGCCCATGAGCCGAGCCAGAGAGGAGCAAACCCCAGTTGTGGGGGGGTAATTAAGTCATATTAAGTTTTTCTGCTGGGGGAGATGTAAGGCATGGAGAGCACAGCAGCTGGAAGGTTTGTCTCCCCACAGCTCAGCAAATTTGGGGTGGGTAGATGGTTTAGGTTTGTGGATAAAGCCTGTAGCAGAGAACTACAAAGTTAAAACTTAATTCTCTTTTTTTCTTTCCCTCTTTTTGTTTGTTTAAACGGAATTACAATTATCTTTGTACATTTTTTCTTCCAAGGATCAGCCTAAGTTGATTCAGTGCTCATTTCATGTGGTATGTGCATATTGGGGCAATCACAATGAAATCCAGCACTATCACAAAAAACAACTATGCTCAAATTTATGCAGGTACTATTGGCACTCAGATGTAACCACATTTAAGCATATCCTATATGCTTCTGTTTGTAATTAGCCCAGCCCATGTCAGATTTGTTACAGGCTTTAGTGTTTCAGCAAGAATATAAGTAAAATAATTTTTAAAGCCCTAGAAAATTTCATATTAGAGATATGAGGTGCAAACACTGATGTCAGGAGAGCATTTCTCAGTATAAACTGTGCAGCTGGATCCAGATTTGAGCAGATTTGCCACATATAGAAGGTCAGTCTGGATCTATTTTGCCAAGAATTGAAACTGCATGATACCCATGAGACCTTGCATAAAACTATAACGGAAAGCCTGATCCCACATTCTTCCTCAAAGACCCAAAAGTCCATTTAGGAGAAGACTTTTAACCTTATCCTTTAAATGTTCCACACCTGAAACTACAGGTAGAGACTACACTCTCCAGCTGTGGCAGCCTATAGGGTCAGGGTTAAAGTAGAGAAACAAGGAGTTCAAAGGATCCGCTTTTGTTATTTTATTTATGACCTTGGCTGGTCATCCAGCACTGCTGCCTCAGTTTACCTATCTGCAAACACAGAGTGATCACTAATGGCCTCAGAAAGCTGCTGCTCACAGAACTGAGTGATGCTGTACAGAGAAGGGGTCCCAGGAGGAGGTACCCTGCACCTTTGAGAAGTGGCTCAGTCAGCATTCCCCACCACCCCAGTGAAAGGGGGAGGTGAGGGCCCTGAACGAGCTGGGCCGTAACCTTTTAGGGGCTCAGGGAGTTCCTCTGTCTCCCTGCAAGTCCAAGGTGGAGCAACAGGTCTAGGTAAGAACCAAGGCAAGGCTGTGAGTCTCAGAAGAACACTGTACTGTCTTTGTGACAGTGAACCAGACCTTGGCTCTGTCTACTCCCTGGCCCAGCATTCCAGGGGCCACTGGCCCAGGCTCCAGCACAACAGGGCTGCACCGACTCACTCCCTGGGCCACAGCAGAGCCAAAACCCACACCCACACCAGAGATAGTTTATTAGGATAAGTTGTACTCACGCAATATTTAATTAGTTTGATCCTCTTTTAGGGGATCTCTCCTTTTACCTGGGGGGAGGTGGGGGAGAAACTGGGGTGTGGGAATAGGAGGAAGAAATAAGTTTAGTACCTGCCTGTGACTGAGGTTTCCCAGGATGTGTCAGGTTTGTTCCTCCTCTCCCAGAAAGAAATGAATTCTTGCTCTGCCTGACAAAAACCCTCTCTATCAGCCCCACATTTTGTAATTCTTCCTCTTGGCATACATATTTCACTGATCCAGAGAAAATAATCTGAATTATTGTATTCATGGTACAAGACAGTACAAGGCTTGCTGCTATTAAATGTTGGATTTTATTATTCTCAATAAAATTGAATACAGTTATGGTTCCTCTTTTTGTTTTAGGCCCAGGAGTCTAGGATATCCAAGTGCCATGAAAGAGATCAAGTTCCTCACTTATGGTTGTGAGATCTAACTTTTAGGACTGTAAGGTCCATACAGCTATATTTAATTCTAACAGTAACACCACAATAATCTGTAGAAGAGAGGTAAAACTTTGAACCTCAGTCTGAAAAAGTTGTAGAAGTCACAGAAGTAGAGAACATCTCTCATACAAGCACCTCCTCTCAACACAATATGTTAAAAAATGTACATGGAAATAAAGCTAAAATATCTGAAAAACCATGGCTGAAAAATTAAATTATACTCTAAAAATTAAACTCTGTGTCTAAGAGATAGAGTTGTTCATCCTGCTGAAAAGCTATTAGAGAGGGAACTGGGTTAGTCCTACACAAATTAACTCTTCTGTCCCCAAGAACTCACCCTTTTGCAAGTTAGCATGTCATTGAAATTCCTTACTAACTTGGAGATTAGAACATGGATCTTAAAGAAGAAACCATCACCACTAAAATATAGCTTTCTACTGTGTTCAATCTTCTCAGGTACACGAAATCATTCTTTGTAAGTGATACTAGACAAAAAAAGATGAAAGGGCAGCAGAACACTCCTCAAATGCTAAAGAGAAAAAGGATGAAGTACATTATAAGATCTTCCACAGAAATTAGTAAATTGAAATGGACTTTAGAACCTCAGGAAAAGCCTTGAGATACAGAAGGCCTGGCAATTTGGTTGAACTACCAGTCCTTCACTCTCAGTTTACTGAGGAAGTGATTACCATCAGTTGCTACACATAAGTGTATATTTTTGCCTTTTAAACAAGTATTTCTGGACTTTAAAATACACACTTTTCACTGAGCCAGAGCCAAACAGCCCAGAAGCAGGCTGAGGTCAAGAGAAATGAGCAAGGGGTACAAATCAGGTGAGATGACTGGACCCCACCAGCTGTTCCCTGAGCTGTTCTTCATGCTCAGAGTTGTGCCCTGGCCCCCTCTCTGGGTGAATTGCTGAGGGGGGACCAGGTGTAACCACAGAGGGCTAAAAGTTTCAGAAGCCAGGGGAAAAGAGGGATTTCAGCTCCACATCCATCCTAACCCTTTTATTAGGGAAGAAAAGGGCAGGGCAGAAGAGGCAGTTACATATAATGGACTTTATAGCAGTTAACTCCTTTGGTGCCATGAGCCAGGCAGTTGGTGCTGCTGGAGGGAGCAGTGGCTGGTACCAGCACTATGAGAACATTCTCTGGGTTTCATGTTCTACCTCAGGGAGCACAGGCTGTTCTGGGGCAGCTGCAAGGATATGATACTGTTCCATTTAGCAGGAGGCACAGCAATGCAAAGGAGGAGGCCTTGCAGGTAGGACATTAGCCAGGGATTCAGGAGGCTTGCACAGCCTCACACAGCAGGACAGGCTTTCCACCTGAATCCAGGGGCATGACAACCTCTCTGCCTACTCCAGACAAAGGATGCAGCTGTGCTGTCTGCCAGCAGCACCTAGACACAGACCCTGAGGAGGGCAAGGAGGTCAAATCACCTCTTGAGGGTAGGAATAAGTACCTTGGAGAGAATATTCCCCAGTGGTTAAAGGCTCACACGTGGAAGAAGCTCCCTAGGCAAGCCCCAGCTCCGTAATCCACAGAGCTCACCCCCACCCCCAAAGCAGAGGGGAGCCTGGGGCCGCCCGCACACACACAGTGCTTTGAAATTCTATGCTGAGGAGCACCATGTAGGTGCCAAGAGGTTTTATGGTGACACATTTGGGCTGCACATAGGTGTGCTTGGGACAAAGAAAACCTCCTGCAAATGGGCTTCAGGCAGTTCCTTGGGAGAGCTGCTTATCTGGGAGCTGCCATATCCCCTCTGAGCAGGGAAGCCAGGAGCTATCCTTCCAGCTCTGCCTAGCAGTAGCTAAAAAATACCCCACAAGAACATAAATACACCCCCAGCTTCTAAGGGGCCAGTATCTGACTGACTTTTGCTCCCCAACTTATCTGCCAAGGAACCACAAGTGTTCTTAACAGAAGAGAATTCCCAGATCCCAATAAAGCTGTCTCTTTCTAATGAGCTATAGAAGCTGGGTCCTTCTGAACCCCCTTCCCTCATCAAGCCCCTGACCTTTTGCTTTGTTATACACCAACATCAGCCCAGGCTTGCTCTTTTACAGTACTTGATGTCATGATTAGGAGAAAGACTCACCTTATTTATGTTTTAAAGCATTTATTTCCAAGCACATGCTTTTCCAGCATTCTAGCTAACACTCTGTTTAGGTGGTTCTGGACTCACAGGCACAAATAAAAGCAGAAATTATATGGAAGTGGCTATCTAAAGACTCAAATAGACTTGTGGCAGAAACCAAGACTTGAACTTCCTTAAGCTTTCCAAATCATTAGAGCATTGTCAGAACATGTTTTCCTCTGGATGTAGGTGCATAGCATTTACTGAAGACTTTGGCATTTAAGAGAAAAATCAAAGGAATATGCCAGTGAGAGAAAACTAATTGGGACCAAAAAAAGTAAATGTCAGTTCTCTTAGTTTTTCAGTATTAATAATATGTTGTTGCTGCTTTAAGTCACCAAAACAGTAAAGTTTTAAAGTACTAGCTCCCATTGAAGATCGACTATAGAAAAAATGAGATTTCTGCCTATCAGTGACCAGATATTAGGTAAGTTATTAGCAGTGACTTAGCAACACTTATTTGAAATGGAAATAACTATCTGCAGTACATTTCTGTTATTGTTCCTATTTTCTAATAAAAACAAATCACACCAGACTTCTTTTCCCTTAGACTTTTGTCATTCACCTGTCAAAATTGCAGAAGACGTTAAGCATAAACAAAGAAGATTGATCTGCTTTCAACTTGTGTTAACAGGGATATAAAAATAACATCCCAAATACCAGGGGGAAAGCATGTGGTCATAAAATATCCACATTAAAGGCAAAGAGGTGTTGATAAAACACTTGAAGATTTTTTTTTTCCTTTTATATATATATATATAACCAGGAAGGCAGTTCCTGAATTTTAGTATAAACAGACACCTCTGAGCTAGAGAGAGTATTACTGTTGTGTCTTTAAAAGATTTTACTGATATTCAAATGGATTTTGTGTGTCTCACAGGCTGTTGGAAAATTTGACAAGAAGCTTTATATAAATCCTTGTCCAACCATGGAGGGAAATGCCCTTGAATTTTCCCACATATCAGAAAGGTGAATAGAGAAGATGATTCTTTACATAACTCATCCTTCAAAATGGCACTAAACAAAGCTTTTAGAAGAGATGAAGAGCAGAGCCACAATGCACCTGAACATCACCTTGCTTTTCAACAACTCTTAAAAGCCCATCAACAGATAAAACATCTCAAGGTATTGACTAAGTTTATGAAAACAAACAAAAGTGTCTTAGGCAAGATTGTAAATACCAGATTTCTATGCCAGATGATGTCCTTGAATCTTGGTTTGAAGAAAAAAAAACTGAAAATCCAGGAAGCCACAACCAAGACAGAGTTAACAGTACTGAAATAGACTGCCCAACTGCAGGCTTGGTTCTCACAGCAGTCTCTAATTGTTACGCTTTTCCCCACAGAAATGTAAGAGAGAAGGTGGCTCAGGCTGCTCAAGGCAGCCTGTGATGTGCTGGTAGATGGCAGATGAAATTGCCACTCACTCAGCTGGAGAAAACACTGCTCAGCAGCCTCATTTCTTTGGGAGACAGCACGATGTAAAACACAGGGAAGTCACCACACCACTCAAAGTGACCACAGTAGTGATCTCTTAGGTGCAAAACCCTGGCAGCACACCAGAGGTGTCTGCCTTGGTTTCTCAATGGGTTTTGCCTGCAGACTGAGCATTACCCAGTCCTCAGATCAGTGGTTCAACACAGGAGAAAGCACTGGGCACCAAGTCACTGGCTGGTCAAATCTGCTGTCAGGTTTGTGTGTTCTGCATTTTCCTGCTATTCCCATATTGATATTCCCCAATATCACAGCTCCATGGCTTTAGTCATCACCTACAACAGGAGTAGCAAAATGAATCCATCACAACACCCTTCTCTACTGGAAAACAGTCTTGATATTTTCCTCATCATGAAGTCCACACATATATTTCCAGAAATGACAGTAAGAGATCTACTACAGATATGCTTAGCAGGCAACTGGAAGACAAACAAGACTTACAAACATGAGCTGCAGTTACAGAACAAACTGCTTAGTGGGATCTCTGTACAGGTAGCAACAGAGATACAATCTTTTCAACTCCATGCTGTCTCACAAAATGCAAATAGATTCACAAAATACTTTCTTTCTCAAGTTAACTTTTACAGAAATTTCCTGTTGTATAATTCTCTTTAATCTAAAGTCAAAAAGCAGACACCCATTACTGTATATTCACCCCTAAAGGATCATGATTTCATGCTAAGCAGTGGCTTTCATTAGAACAGGAAAATATAATATTGAATTCAAACTGTTTTCTCACCACTGTTCAGACGCAAAGAAGAAAACAAGAAATTTTTTGCCTATTAAAAAAAACAAAACCAAAAAAACCACAAAGAGGAAAATCTGACAGGAACCCCTAAGCATCACTTTCTAATGCAAATCCTTGACCCTTTGCAGATATAATAGTAATAGTGACAGTACACAGACTAAGTCTTCACTAAAAATTGTTTCCATTTAGGCTGACAGGATACTCAGCTAAGCAATCACTGATGTTACCTGTGAGTGATTTCACCCACCTAGGGAAGGCAACTTGACATTGCAGAGCCACAACACTCCTGCAAGAATCACAGTTTACAGCTTTCCTGTCAACAACCACTACAGGATCAAGGATGTTCATTCCCATCTTACTTCAAAAAAAAAACATTTTCTTTTACTGACATTAAGCTGCCTGCAGTCCTTTGTTCATACAGAAGCTTAAAAAAAACCTTGAAGTGATTTACAATTAAGTTCACACCTGTTGCCACCTTTCTTCCCTACCCCAAAACAGATGCTTCCAACTGCAAAGCAATACAAGTTTCAGACATATTAACTGAGCAGACTAGGTCAGATGAACTAAGAGTTTAATGCTGCAGAGGAACAGAGAAAAAGTTACACCAAATATTGGTTAGCTGACCCTTTTCTCTATTTATACAGTAGATATCACAGAAACAATTTTACTTATGAATCTGGGCAGCAAGCTGTGCTTGCTTAGGCCACCCAACTGTGACTTCATAAAACAAAGTAGTTCTTGTTTAGCCTGTCAGAAGTCAGTGCATCCACCTGCAGGGAGAAGAGACACAAGTCTGTTACTTTACAGCAGCAGTACACTTGGTGTTCCAGTAGTGTAATTTAAGATTAACACCAACCTCTCCTGACTTTTTGTCTTCCTAACAAGCACTGGTCCAGATGACACTTGCCCATGTGGATGTGCACTGTGGACTGTAAGACATTTCAGCTTTTAATTCCCTGTACAGCATAACCTAGGACTAGAAGTCTGTGATCTGACATGACTCGTGAGAGCATGTGCCAAACTGCTGAGCAAAAACACAGGAGAGACTTGAGACATGCCTGTTTTCTTACCAAGTCTGTGTTTCCCAGGATTGCATCTCCTTGGACAAAAAAGGTCTAAAGGCTGTTGCTTAGTGTTGCAGATCACCACAGTGCAGTGGAAATACAGCTACAAGACAAGAATACTTAGATTATGTTTAGGGAAGTCTTATTTGGAATCCCACATATACCGACCCCAAAGGATGTGAAGGTTGTGTCAAGTTGGGGGGTGATATCTTCTCCCAGGTGACTTGTGACAGGACAAGGGAAAAATGGCCTCAAATTGCACTAGGAGCAGTTCAGGTTGGATATTGGGTAAAAGACTTTCACTGAAAAAGTGATAAAGCATTGGAACAGCCTCCCAAGGAAAGTGGTGGAGTCACTATCCCTGGAAGCGTTCAAAAAATGAGTAGATGTGGCACTTCACAGTACTGTTTCCTGGGCATGATGGTCATCAAAGACTGGACTTGAAGACCTTGGAGGTCTGTTCCAAGCTGAATGAGTCCACAGTTTTGTTCTGTGAACTGAACACAAGTGGCTGGTCTTTATTCATCCCTCCCTTGGTATGCTCTCAAGGAGGTGTCCAACAGCCCCAGGCAGCACCTGGCCAGCTGAGCCCTTGCACAGCACTGGCTGCATGCACCACCCCAGGCTCACCTGGCAGGACTGCCCACAGCTCATGACAGAGCAGAGACAGCTCACCTGCTCCTGTAACAGAGACGTGCCCTGGACAAAGCTGAACATCCTCACTTCAAATCTCTTTAAGTGCTGAGGAAATTTTACTCTGAGGCTGTACTTAACTTTGTGGAAGACAGTTCTGTAGGAGTCATTGTTGTTTTCACACCTGTTTGGGAAAGTGAGAGAAAATGTATTGAATCTAAACCTTCAGTAAGATCTTCAAACACAGCAAAGAGGTGAAATAAAGCAGAGCTTCCCTCTCCATTTTCCTTGGGCCATAGGGCAATGGATAACATCTCCCCAGTTCATGATGCCTGCCTTTGGCCACAGTCAGGGCTGCTTCTTGCTCTTTCTTTCCAGCCCAAACTGTTAGCTAGAAGCACTCCTGGCCACTCACATGGCCTGCTGCCCCCAGAAGGCACAGCCACTGTGCTGGCACCATGTGCCCCACAGATTAGCAGCAATGGCATCCAAGCTGACCTCTGCCTCTTCTCCTTTCCTCCCACCTGAGGTACAGCACCTTGCACTGAGCAGTTACCAAGCAGGGCAGCAAAGCCCTCCTCACCCATCTACAAGGATGTGCCACTGGGGGGGGCTGTCCTGGCTCTGGGAGGTGGTAACCCAACAGTCATCCAGGTTTAGGTCCAGTCTTGCATCTTTAGGCTGCAGCAGTTCAACTTCAAAATACAGAGCCTCCCTCAGGTATTTTACCACAGGATATTCTGATTCCTGGTAGGGCTCTGAATAGGATTTCTCTGCAAGAGAGCATTGATATTAGGAGCTTTCTTTTTATGGAGTAAGTATTTGCAAACATTCTGCTTCACTCTTTTCCCACTATCATTTACTCTGGCATAGCAATACTAAAACCTAGGACAGCATACAAACATCAAGAAATGGGAATAAAATGCTGATCTTGCTTTTTTGCCAATGAAAGCAAAAATCTCAACCACATTCCCTGGCTCTGGGGATCCAGAAATGAAACACTCCTTCTGCAAAAAGCCATTAGAGTAAGATTTTTTTATTCAAAATTGTCTCAAAGATACTGAGAGGGGAAAATCAATTTAAAAAAAAAAAAAAAAAAAAAAAATCAGCCATTCCAGTCATTGTGAGTGTTTGGTTCAGGCTTCAGTCAGCCCTTTCTGCTGGCATAGGTACTATTTTAAAGCAGTATTGCATCTTTGCAATAGTTACAACTATTGCAGTTGTAACTGCAGAATCGGCTTAGCAACACTTCAGGAGTTGAGAGGAGAGAGAAGCTGGCATCACATTCACTACACAAAATTCATACCATGCCCAGACCAAGAAGGAAAACTCTACATGTGTTAGCGATGCTAAGTCTGTTCCACTTCAGACATTTGACCATTTAGTTTCTATTTTGGGATAGAAAAGTCCTGCTAGAGGCCTTAAATTTTTTCCACTTCATCCTTTGATATATTTAAAAGTCATCTAAACAAGGTTCTGGGCAACATTTTCTACACTGCCCTGCTTGAGCAGAGTGGATGAGTAAGATCAGCCTCAGGTCCCTCCTGGCCTCAGCCATACAGTGATTTTATAGAGTCTAATCATAGGTGTTACCTTTGAAAAGCTTCAATGAAAGTGTGAGACAGCCAGAGCCTGCCTTAATACTGGGTGGTGGGTTCTTCTTAGGTTCATATTGGACACCAGCAGTCTGCTTGACTGCATACAAGCAGAGAAATTTCAGTCTGAGAGAAGAGGTTTAGCATTAGACTTTTTACAACCAAAATAACATGTACAACCTCTTTTTAGGGAATGCCACTTACTGGTACATGGGTGTATCATCGCCAGGTCTGAAATAGAGTACTTCATTTTCATAGGTAATAGTTGTGCTGTTGAACTGAAAGATGGACATCATTACAAACAGGACAGTCCCATTCGAGTCTGATTTGTGTTTGGCAGAATAACTACATCCCTGCACTTGACTGCCAGATTGCACTGAGCAGAGTGTGCCTGGAAATGGACAGAAACTACCAATCAACAGCCCAATGCCCACTGAATTAAAGCTGACCCATAGCTTATGACAGCTATGCCATGGTCAAGAAGAACGTTACCTCAAATATGACAGAACACCCTAGAAAGGGAGCCATGGGTCCTGAGAAAAACAATAGCTGTGTCTGTTTACTGAATCAGTGAGTAGAATGAGAGGCAGCAATGTAGAAACAAGCTACCTGAATTTAGGCATGTTCTGATTATTTGCTATTTTGTCTGTTTTCTACTTGTACAGTATTTGGTGGTAGGAACAGTACCCACTCTAGTCTTTGGCCATGTAGTCATTAGCAACACCCAACCAGCTTCTACAAGGCATTCAAGTATATCTGATCAGCATGAACTCGCATTCAAGCCCACCACTAAACAATTCAGAGATGTCAAACTGAAGGCTGGTTTCAGAAAGCACCTCTGACCTTGAAAAAACATTTTTACCCCATAATAACTCCTGCTCAGCTGAAATTACTAGGCTCAGAAAAAGAGTACAGATGCACTACTGTGCTGGTTTCAGCTGTGGCTTCCGTGTAGTTTCTGCTCACCTCTGAACCTCTACCAGCTGTAGCAACAACCCTACCCCAATGCAGAGTGAACTTCATGGGACACAGTCCTTACCATTCTACTTGTTCCACAAGTGTTCACATTGAACTTGAAGGTTGCAGTCTTCTCTGTCACCAGGCTGGGTTTGCACTGTCTGTCCCTCAAGACAAGCAGAGCAGTGTCCAGGTCTTCAACATCTACCAGTTTTACTGCAGTAATAATCACAGTGCCATTGGGTAGGCACTCTGAAAGAGAAATTTACATTTTTCACACAAATCAGGATTCAAAATCCATTTGTAGCCTAAAAACAGATGATCTGCATGGATTTGCTGGCAAGTTCTGGTAGCTCACAAGGAGCTCTCACCCTCTTCAAAAGGATTTTTCTAGCCAAAATATTTAATACATGTGAGTAGCTTTAGAATGACTAATTTATATGCTGACTCTCCCTACATTCCACTAAAACCTCTCATCTCATTCAATTCTCAAAACAACCACAAAAACTTTTTAAAAAAGCTTTGTGATTTTGGAGGTGTGAGGGGAAGTAAACCTTCCCACTTCCTTCCCCTGTTCCTCTAATAGGCAGGATAGTCACTCCAATACTTAATTTGGCTTGCCTTGTGGCATATTAACTGGAGGGAAATCTGACAACAGAGTGTCACACAACTCTAAACCCTAGAACATTTCAGACTGCATGACTTAGCTGTTAATGCTATTTGAGTTGCAAAACTGATTGCCAACGTGCTATTACGTATTAGCTCTGAAGGTGGAAATGTGCAGGAAGCTGAGAAATCTCTCCTGGGAGCCAAGGTGATGCCATCCCTCAAGGTTAAGTGGAACGAAGCCTTTATTGCAGAGGTATGAAAGCCCTGGAGATGAAAATCACAGATTAAACAAGAAAACAAAGACACTTGTTCAACTAAAGCATTCAAAAACTAAGAGGGCAGGTTATCACAAGCCAAAGATAATGGTGCTTGAGATCAGTCAAATCCACAGGATGTATCTTTTTAATCCAGAAGCTCACAGGGTGAGCTTTTCAGTTGTTTTGCAACAGATTGAAATACAAACTCAGTTGCATGTACAGCTATCATTAAAGATACTCAGCCTTAAAGTAAATGCAAAATATGTTTCTTTTTTCCTTGCCTATTTCTGCCAACATTAGCCAATTAAAGGGCAATAAAAGTTTTTTACAAGGGCATAAATAGCCCTCCATGACACCTTTGAAGACTGTCTAAAAGGGCAGTTTTATTTTACTTTCAAGAATATACTGTGTCATGTTGACATCTCACAGCTAAGAATGCCTTTCCATTGCTACACCTTGGCAGCCTTACCTCATAGCTCACATGGGGAGAAAGGAGAGGGACAGAGATTGCCAGGTGAGTGCCATTGTCCCTCAGAACATAGTTGTACTTCTGGGCAGCCTCTTGGGTCAGGTGCCAGTCTGAGATGAAAGGCAGCCAGTTTTGGTCCACATTCCCATGAGTGATAACGAGATGAAGGTTCCTCCCATCACAAAATCCTCTTGCACTGGGCAGTACTGCAAAACAACCAAAAGTCAGCCAGCTGCCATCATTTTAACACAGCTCCCTGGGACTGCCAGTATCCCTGGCTGAAACTAGCCCAGTTCACAGCCAGGTGGGTACAGTTTTGCCCAAGTTCCACAAAGTTTACCTGCATCTTTCACAGCTGACAGTACAATTACTGGGACAACAAAGGTCTCACTTGATGGATGAGTGAAGAATGTAAGTGTGACATTCAGGGTGTATGCTCTCATGTCCTCTCTCATGTACTAGGAAAATCATATTTAGACATGATAAATCACCAAGTGATGTCATCATTTCTATACCATGGGATGCTGCAGTGTCTTAGCACACACCTCTTTTTTAACACTTGGGGCATCAAGTGGGGCTTGTATTACATATGCTTTGCTTCCATTAGCATATCTGGTCCTGTGTATTAGGTAACCATGCTGAACAGCTTCAGGTACAGCCACAGCAACCCCCTCAATGGTGATGTTCACAAGCTCAACATCTGGAAGGAATGTTCCCACTGTAACATTCATCAGCCTTGCACTCAGATTTAAGTCTGAAAAGGAACAAATAGCATTAAGCTCTTAACAGTACTAAAACCTTTGGTAAATTCTATGTTCAGCTACTTACTATTGGTTATAGAAACTTCTCCTTGTTCAAATGGTGTTTCTATTTCCTTGATGATAGTATGCTTGGTTAGTCTCCATTTGTTGTCTTCCCACTGGTGTTCTAAGAACAGGTTGATGGTGTATTTTGCCCCAAGCTGTCCATTGTTCACAGAAGTCTAGAATTTCAAATCAAGACCCTTTTAGTAGGGTTTGATTTTGCATTAAAGTTATGTTGGAGCATGTCAAGGTCAGCTAAAACTACAGCCCCAGCCAACTGCCCTTTTTGCTCAGGAATCCTGAACTCTTCTACCCCTGTTCAGATTATCTCAGAATATTCAGAAGACTTAATTTGGAAAATGACCTCCCACTCCCCAAGTTTCAAAGCAGCAGGGGACTATTTCACAGCAAAAGGGCTGCTCCTGCAACTTCACTAGAAGTTCAGTTGCTACATTTGCCCAGTCCACCCCAAACAACTGGGTTTTGATGTATAACCTCAGCCCATCCCAATAGCACATGGTCTGCTGGGCTAATGGGTTATTCCTATTCTCTTAAGTGGTCTGTGTAAAACACAACAGAACCTATGCATGCTTTACAATCCAGTTAGGAACATGTCCAAAGAGTAAGACAACAGGACTAATAGGTGAAACCTCTGTGTTAACCTGAGGAAATCATGAATCAATAGCTCTGTATAGGATTCTGTCTATCTGTGCTCGAAAGAAAAGAAATTCTTCGTAAAGTGGTGACTACAAAAGCTACATTTGGTTAGGGCTTCTGGAGTTTTTAACAAACCCTTTCGTTCTCCCTCACTCCCATCTTTCAGTTGAAAGGAAAAAGATGAATTATTCCTCATCAGAAAACAAACAAACAATCCCAGCATATTGCTTGCCTGGCACCTAATATAAGTCACTGACCTTGTAATAACCACCTTCTGCACCTATTGGAATCTTCATTGTAATTGCATTTAACTCATTCAATAACACATATTTCCTGGAAGCCATTTCCTTGGCAGAGAGTTTGTGTAGATCCACACCAGCTTCCACAAGCACATCCTTAAAGCCAGTCACTCCAGCAGAGAGTGGTGGAATATACTTTGGAACAGTCCAGGTGATTGTCTTGTTTGTGTAGTCCACACCATCTTAGGGACAAGACATGAAAGCTGTCAGCTCATTAGTTGTGAGTCTGTCCCTGCACATTTTGGCTTTGGAGCAGGGTACCACAGTCCTTACCTACAGGACATGCCAGAGCAGTATCCACCATCAGGATCAGCCACTGGCATTTGTAAAATGTACTCGATCTCAGCACAGAAAAGGTAATTCCCTGATCCTGTAAGGAACACATCTGGTTAGATCTGCACAACCTGGCAGCTTGCAGGGCCAGAATGAGCACACCAACCTCGGCCAGCTGAACGTGGGCAGCAGTGTACGGCACTCGCAGCACTACCCTGGAGCCTGTGGAGTTGAGTCCATAGCCTGCACTCCAAGCATTGCTCACAAGCAGAGCCCTTTTATCTTCTGGCTGATGAAATACAATTTGCCATATTGAGGCTTCTTCTGCCTTTGCCTACCCAGAGAAATTGATCAATAGTTTAAAAATGATGTTCAAAGTAACAGGTTTACTGCATTGAATGATTTACTGTGTTGAATTGCCCAGCTTTGTTGCCTTACTTTAAATTTTGCTAGTGGGATACCCCTCCAGTGTTCCCTACCTCCCACATGCAGAAAACTTTCCATATTAAGGGTATCAGAGAATAACTAATGGCACTAACTGCACTGCTGAAGACTCTGCCCATACAGAGTCCAAGAAGAAAAAAGCCTCTTCACAGATCACAGACTTTGTCTGGGCCATGGGGTCTTAAAGAATTTTTGTTTCCCCCCACAATGCCTGGGGAAGACTTGATTTCTTCCTTGGAGACAGAGCCTACAGAGAGCTGTCTGTATTCCTAATCTATAAAAATATACTAAAACCACTTGGTACAGAAGTTCTGCTATTCCTACTTAAGTACTTTTTGAAAGTACTGTGTGGTTACAGAAAAGGATGGTCATGCCAGAGGTAGCACTGGCTTTTACTAGAAAGAAAACCTGTAGTTTTACTTCTGGAAATACATGAGTCCATTCCTCAGGTTCATCTTGAACAAAGTCTTTTATAGTCTGTGGAACCTCCCTCCTGACAGAAACCTGAAGGGAAAAAAAGCATCAGTAATGGGTTTGGTGACAGCACTTGTTGCCTTGTCTTCAACACCCTACAAGCCTTTTTCAAGGGAAAACCAGCATTTCCTAGACAGAGATGCCACCATGCCTGGTGCTTCACCTGTAATCTGCTTGATTTCAGTTTCTTTTTATTTTCCACCTATCTTCTACTTTCTATTTCCACTTAAGTTTTTGTTCTTGACTTCTATGTCCTTTTCCAAGAGGAGTCCACTTCCCATTCTGCACTCTTCCCCAGCAAATTCAGCAGGGAAACTTCCTTCAGGAAGTATACATTCTCTGTTGTCTCAAATAAGATTTGTTGGGGCAACATTCAGTGAGTTTAATCTAGGAGATTAACCCTTTTAATACCACTTCACAGCTTTATTAGCTATTAGTGCTAATATAGGTTATACAATCATAATATATCACTTAAGATGCACACTGAGCACTCACTGACAAGCTGCTCATGTTGGGGCAGTCTGAAGCTGATTAGATTCTAGGAATATGCATTGGAAACCCAATCTAAGAGAGCATCTTGCAGTACTTACCTCTTTACTTTTAGCACTTTCCCATAAGTACTTACCTCCATGTAGTTACTTTCACATATTAACTCTCTGGGACTCCACAGACCATAATGGCAACTTGCACTTTTCAGATGAGTTGTAGCATTTTTCATATCAGGAGTATGAGATGCTTTGATTTGCAGAGTTACTGTGAACACATCTTTCTGCATGGACAAAAGGAGCATTTGCTCTTCAGACTGATTTTGCCCACCTGGGCATCACGTATCCTTGTGACCCAAAAGTAAGTTGTGAAACACACCCACCAGCCTCTGCACAGCAGAGCAGCTCCCTACTGAAGCATTAGCAATTTCAACTTCATTAACCACACAAGATATACACACATAGGTGTATAGCTACACAGCAACAAATACTTTGGGCAGCAGGTTTGTTCCTTTTGCATAGCCCCAGAATTGGATAATAAAAACAAATGAACCTAAAATGTAGCTGATTTTGTGTTTTATGACATAATAGCAGTGAGCCAGCAACCAAAGCTTGAGTTTTTACCCTGATGTGTATCAAGACACTAAACATTGTTAGGGTGGAGTGCAACACAGCTGCCAGATAGAATTCCCTACTGCAATCCACAGGAAAATAACTGTCCCTCAAGGGCACATGTGATATACTTCATGTGTTCATCTGTAGGGCACCCAAATGGCAGCATCATGGAATATTCTCAGGTCTCTGAATATATTTGAAGAGACTTAAATGACTTTCTACTAATAGATACTCAAAACATTATGACACCTCAGTCAGCACCCATCAATAATTTGGTAATTTCTCCCAAAGTTAGATTGAAGAGCGCTGTAGTCGAGATGTCTGTGACAGAGTTACCTGTAAGTGAGAATGGCAGCTCAGTGCAGAGGCACGGAGCTCCACGCTGCCCCAGGTGCTGTAAGTTACTGTGTAGCCACACTGAGCTGCCAGGGCCTCACCCAGCGCCCAGGCTGTGCCAGACTGATCTGCAGGCAAAGAAAGCAAAGAGCTGGGTTAAGAGTAACTCCTGCTCTGGCACCAGGATTCAGCTGAGCCTGCTCTGATACAGCCCTGCTGCATCCCCCGGGCTCAGAGAACTGCAAAGTGGGGAAAGAGCTGTGACAAAGAGTAAAGAAAGAAAGAATAATAAAATTACAGGCACATCAGGACAGGGAACACCGGCAGCTGAAGGACTGAAGATGGGAAAAACCAAAACCACCAACATGGAAAGACATTAAATCCTAAAGGGGTGAAACCCCCAGTAAGCACAGAAGAGTCAGATGAGTCTTCAGTGTCAAAGCTGTCAGGATTGAGAGATGTCAACAGCAACATCAGGACACTGCCCTGTGGCTGGCACAGGCTCATGTTTCTCTGATGCCTGCCCAGCAGAGTCTCTTCAGGAAACAACCCACCAGGATGATGAACACACTAAAGTTTGGATGTTTTTAGCTCACACAGCCATTTTTATGGTTTTAAGATTTTTTTTATTGTTTTGGTTTTTTTCCTTCCAAAAATAATCACTTTATGGTTTTTTATATATATATATACACATATACATATATATATATATATACACATTCATATACACATATATATATATATCTCCGAGGTGCAGTTTTTTTGTGTATAAGTGAAGATGCCCAAACAAAGAACACATTTTAAATGGGGTTTGACATAAATTTAACCTTCTAGAAAAATAGATGGCACAGAGAGATTTTTCAAGGCCAAATTTACACTTTCTACATATAATCTTACAGCAGGTGTTTATAACCCAAAAGTAATATCACTGTGCCCTTCCAAGACATGCTGTGATGCTTTTCACAAAAATGCACCTCTTGCTGACTACTAAATACAAAGCTAGAGGGCCCTGTTAATTTTTCTTAAACTTCATTAAGTATATGCCTCCACCAAGCTGAAGCCAAGAAGGTGAAAAGCCACTAGGGCAACAATAAGTAATATAGTGCCAGCTTCAGGAAGTGAATTTTCAAAATAGTATGTACTGTTACTGGAGAACATTCTTGTCACAAAGAAAATCCACCAGCTTTAACATGCCTAGAAACTACCATGTGAATTTCAATTTGAGCCCAAGGATAGAAAACCCAAGTTATCAAAAAACAAGTTAAAAGTGTAGGTTATACAGAAATCAAGGTAACAGCTGGCTTTACTTACAATGAGAGCCAACCTACAAAGGTCTATAACAGTAGCATAATCCAGGGAATTCTAGTATAGAAGCACCTCAGAGAATTTTAAACATTTCACCATGTGGAATCCTCTCACCAAGTTCTTTTACATCAACTTACCAAGAACAGAAAGAGATAAGTATTTGTCTCCAAAGTATTCTGCACTCAGTGTTATCCTCAGAAGGTTCCCCAAGCACTCTGAACTCATTGGTCCTGTGTCAGATGTATTGAAAGGCTGGTAAGGTAGGGATTCAAAAGAAAATACAAACAAATCTGCTACTTCCCAGATTGCTTTATAAAGTCAGTGTTGTGACAGTTATACACCTCTGGTCAGGAGAGGTGAGAGGTTGTGTTTATACTGGCAGCACTTCCAGGAGAAAAGCTAGCTCCAAAATTACTGTCCTATCAGTAGAAACAGTGTCTGATAATTTGACAATGCTACCTGCAACAGCCAGTCATGGAAACAGGGTTCTGGAACAGGATCAAAAAGGTACTAGATTGGCTGCCCAATCTGAACACCTTAAATGAAATAAAACAGAATATGAAAGTCCCATACACTCCTGAAAAGAGAAAAAAACCCAACCTCTAAAACAAAAAAAAATCCCAACCAAGAAAACCCTCCAAACAAACCACAAAATAAGCAGAAACTTGCACCTGTACTCCTCTATTCACAAGAAGAGCCAAAAGCCAGTTTGGGTGGAGAGCAGCCCTATAAGCTATCAGCCTACCCCGGTCACTTGCCCAAGTACCAGTAACCAGCTGGTTCATACTGGGAAAGGGCCACACAGGAGCAAAGGCAATGGCTTGGGAAGCTCCAGTCCCAAGCTATCACCAGAGCATAAATCAGGCCATGGCTCCCAAACCTCCTACAGGCAGGAAGCTGGTACACACTGTCCTAAGTGGAGCACTGGAGACCAGAGAAGGCTTCTCATTTCACATACACTTGTAATAAATGGGGATTTGTTGCTTCAGGCAGGAGTTTCTATGGCCTCACAAGCTAACACCAACTAGACCTTTTGCAACAATGGTGCATTTTAGGAGCTGAGAGGATTCTTTCTTCCTAGAGAGTACAGCACCAAAGGCTGAAGTTTACTAGTGATGCAATTCCCACACCAGAGATGGTCACACCAAGCAGACAGATGCTGGTGAACATGGCCCTTTATGACCATACTCCAAGCTACCAACTGGATTTAGTGCAGAAGACAGATAATTGCTCCAAGATGGATAAAACCTTCTCCAGAATCTATTTACTTTGATCTTTGGGAAGTGCCAATGTGTTTTATACTGGAACCACAGTGAGTAGGGCAGACAGTCCTAGAAACAGCTCTCTGCATCTGCTGCTCCAGGACCAGCTCTGTTTTGTAAGGAAGCACTTTTGGCTAAGCAAAGTTTCCTCTGAGGCAGATCACTGATATCTTTATAATATTTTGCCCTGGTTTTGCCTAGGATAGAGTTTGTTTTCTTCCTAGTAGCTGGTACAGAGCTCTATAACTTCAGAGTGTATAACACACTGAAGTTTCAGTTACTGATGAGCAGTGTTTAGCACCAAGTCAAGGACTTTTCACGTGGCTCATGCTGTGTCAGGGAGGAGGTGCACAAGAAGCCAGGAGGTAGCACTGTCAGGACAAATGACCTGAACTGGCCAAATGTATATTCTATATAACAGAGTGTCACAACCTATATATAAACTGGTGGGAGTTGGCTGGGAGGCACCAATTGCTGCTTGGGGACAGACTGGCATCAGTTGTAATGAGAAACTCTATTGGGCATCACAAATTTTCTTAGGTTTTATAATGTTAAAAATTTAAATTATGATTATAATTAGAATTGTCATATTTCATTAAGTTCCTATTATTAAAATACTGTTCTCAAACCATGAGACTCTTCCTGATTCTCCTCCCCATTCCACTGGGGTGGGAGGGGACGAGGAATGAGCAAACAGCTGCCTGGTACTTAGCTGGGTTAAACCCTGATAAAAGATCTTACAAACTGTTTGGTGACTAACAACAACTACACTCAAGAAAATAAGAATAAAGTCCTTATTAACTCATCAGTACTTGTTACCAGAGTGAGGAGAGGTAGAAACATTTGCTTTATACAGTTACACGTAAAGCTAAAGAGCGCAGTTTCCAAGGAATCCCAGGATGTTTAAAGTTTCTCGGAAAAACATGCAAGTAAGGCTGCCACAAGAGCTTCAGACTCTTCTGAAACACACACAGAAGCCTAGGTATCCCCTCTGGAAAAGCCTGGAAACTGATATGAAATCAGTTTATAGCAGCATTACCTGGTGTTTCTTGAGTCCATACCCCAGAGAATAACGTCCCTATTAGTAACAACCTGTAAGAGAAGACAGGGATTAACAGCCATTTCAGTGGTGACAACTTGATAACAAATTCCTTACTCAGAAAGTTCTCCTCCGAATATTAAACTAGTTTTAAGTTTAGAGCAACAGTTCTAGACTGGGCAATTGGAAAAAGGGATTTTCCTCAGCCATCACTAGAAAATTAGGGAAGGTAAACCAGGAAAGTTAATACATTTAATGCCTTAAATAAGATAATGTATGTTTAGCAGCCACAGAGCTCTCACCTCTGCACCAGACTCAGCTTCATTGTTCACTCATTCAGCCTCTATGTGTATTTTTCCTTTATAGCACCACACAAAAATCTCCTTTCTTAGATTTGCATAGCAATCAAAGCCTTTCTGGCTTCTTAGTCTTGGATTAAATAGAAAGGCTGCCACCTTTATATTGATGAAACCCTTTTTTCAGCTGTTTATCCCCCTAATTATGAACCTGTAATTCACATCAACTGATTTTAAGCAAGGTTTAACGAATAAAATCTACCCCTACTTTGGTTCCCGGGTCTCTCTATTGGTCTGTCAGCTCCTCAGTTTCAGGTTTTCAAGGCACATTTGGTTAGAGCAGGGTGCACAAGGTTGTGGGTTTGATCCCTCTATGGGCCATTTAAGTGGGACTTGATGACCCTTGTGGGTCCCTTCCAACTCAGAGTATTCTGTGATTCTGTGAAATTGGTGCTGTTCTGGTAAAGCATGAGGTAATCCATGTTTTTGCAGCTACTGTGCTCTTGTGTGTGGGTTGACCCTGGCTGGATGCCAAGTGCCCTCCTCAGCTAGATAGGGGAGAGAAAATATAAAGAAAGGCTCATGGGCTGAGATAAGGACAGGGCGAGGTCAGTCACCAGCGACTGTCATGGGAAAAACACTTGTGGAAATCAGTCTAATTTACTGCCAATCAAATCAATCCAGGATAATGAAAAATAAAAATGAGATCTTAAAACCACTTTCCTCCTACCCATTCCTTCTTCCTGCACTCCACTTCCAATTTTCCCCCTTCCCACCAGCACAGAGGGACAGAGAACGGTGGCTGTGGCCACTCCTTCCTCCTCAGGGGAGGATTCC
>VZRX01017048.1:3270-65852 GCA_013398075.1 Notiomystis cincta
AAAAAAAAAAAAAAAAAAAAAAAAAAAAACAAAAAAAAAAAAAAAAAAAAAAAAAAAAAAAAAAAAAAAAAACCACCATAGAAAACCTTCAGGACAACGCAGCAACAGCAACGCGGCCGCCGCACTCACCCCGCCGGCCGCCGTGCTCCCTGTTCCCGGAAGCGCGGCCAAGCAGAGGGAAAGAAGGGGAGCCCGGCCCCTCCCGGGATCTAGCCACAGGCTGAGGCGCTTCCCCGTTCCCGGCGGCCAAGGGTGAACCGCCTCAGCCCCTCCCGGTAAAATGGCGGCTCCTTCCCCCCTCCCCGTTCCAGTGATTCCTGGCAGCCGCCTCTCTCCTCCTCTTGCAGCTTCGCCGGCCACGGCCCGTGTTTTTCCACCTCTGCCTCCCTCTCGTGGCAGAGCCGATAGAAAACACCCCCGGTCCATGAGGCGTTGTTAATCACCGTTACTTATTTCTGAAGCTAAGATTGCTTTGAGCAAAATTGAGCTGTAGCCAGACAGCTATCCTTCCTCGCATTCCTGAGAGTGGCAAATAGCCAGTAGAGAGGTGTACATTTTTTATTTTTAATTATTTCGGTTTATTTTATTTTATGAAAAGGAATCTGTGGATCAACATTAGGGTTATTGGGAGCCGATGAAGACTTGGAACTGAGGTATGGAAGGAGAGTATGGGAATGGCCATGGGGTGAAGGTTGGGAGGATCTGCCTCACTCAAGGGCTTAGTCTAGGGCTAAAAATTGGGTCCGATTGCTGCAGGCTGGGAGTACATGTTAGGACCACATCAAGATAAGCAGCCCTCATCATGAGGGTGAGGAGAAAAACTTTGACAAAATATATTTGTGCACAGTGCTGTGTGTGGGAGAGAGAGAAATGCTGTAGCTTACAGTGGTAAGAACAGAGCTACCCTGATGGCCTGATAGGAACAACAGCCAAGATTGCTCTGTGCGTGCAAGGCATTGCACACCCCCATGTGGCACTGCCATGATTGTCCCTTTGTCGTAAGAAGGAGGCGTTAGAGGAGCTGGGTGTGGTCCAGGGTGTGTGGTCTGATGAAGAAGGGATTCAAGTCCTGCTCCCCCAGTTGCAGAGACCTTCATGTTTGGGGTTTGCCTCTGTGCTAGCAAGCAAGCATCTCCTGCTCTGCAGGGCAAAGACTCCCTGACTAGGGCGAGCAAAGTCTGCCAAAGAAGAGGATGGTTTGTGATTTGTTGTGTCTGATGAAGAAAAGAAAAGGGTGGTCAGCTTTGAAAGTCACTGTTGGGACTCTTGATCTCATCATTAAGACAGCTGTGGCAGCTGCTGCCTCGGTACCTTCTTCATTGACCTCCACAAAAGCTTTGTGAATAACTTCTGAGATGAAAAGATCCTTCTTCACCGACATCCCTGTGAAATCAGCCTGACTCGGGTCAAAGGCATTTCGTATCCCCATGCTGCTCAGAGGGGATTTAAGGTCATAATTCTCTTCTAGCTTCAGCTTGGGCAGGTATAGATCCACTTCAGCTTTCATCATATTGTCTGATTTGGTCCATTCAGACAGTTTCTCATATGTCAGCTCTCTTTCCACCTGCAATGAGATGAGGAAGAAAACAGTTGGTATGCGAAGGACAGAGACAAGACGTGCACAGACCGGTGTCTTAATGCTCATCAGGAACATGTAAAACAAGACCCAGCTACCAGCAGTGACTACAGATGGAACATACATCATATTTACAGGGCATGATCCTACAAAGTGCTGAGTGACTCATGCTCCTATTTATTTTCTTAAAGGTGGGTAGGTATATGCCTGAACCCTCAGAGTACTTTATTATTTTTTCTCTGGTGTGAAGAAAATTGCTTATTTTGCGTTGTGTGACATCTAACAATAGTAGGTGCTTGATGTGTGTATTCGGATAAATTTTCTCTTAAGAGCAATAAATAAATGGGATGCATGGGAACTGAGGTACAGATAAAAACATTTGTCCTGCTCTGTTTAGAATCTAAAACTGATCCTAGCAGAGTCATGAGTGGCTGTTGACACCTTCTGGGTCAGGGTAGTCAGCACTTAGTTTGAGAAACCTCACCACAAACTATCAGCTGCAAATCCAGACTGCAAATGACATTTAAATGAATTAATACAGCCCTCAGGAGAAGATAACTCTAGGGCACGATGATTCAGATGTGATCCTTGCTTTCCCTATGCTATACTGGCAATAGGAAAGAGGACAGAAAATAGGCTAAGACAGTTGTTTGCAGTGCTATCGCATGCCCTAAATCCTAAGCTGAAAAATCACGTTGTTACAGGTTTTGAAACAAAGTATGCGCACATCTGAGCTATTCTACTGTGATTTTGGAGCTTGTCCTTCCTCACTGTTCTCATCTGTTTCTGTTATTGTTTCATATTGTATGTGGTGCAACAGTAGATCAGATTTACCAGCTCCAGGCCAGTAGAGTTATCACTGATGTCGTCAGGCAGGAGAACAAACATGCTGAGTTCATTTTCCACATATGGCAGCTCAATGATTCTGAATTTCATGGTGGTTTCATGGAGTATGAAAAATTTATCTTTCAGAAACATCATCTGTACTGGTTTAGTCTTGGTCTGGAAAAAATTCAGACATAAAAAATTATTTTATACATTAAAAGGATGATAAAATTGCTTCATTGAACTGAAAACAAGTACAAGATCCAGCAGCCTTTGGATACCCAGGACCCTTTTCTTTAGACAGTATGGCATACATCCCATTTTCAGTCTTTGAGATCTTTATAAAAAATGAGCATAAACACACAAGCTAAATACCTGCTAATTGAATCCCATGTAATGTATTTCTAAATTTAAAATAAAGGAGTTAGCTTTGATAATCAAGTAACTCTTTGCAGGTCTTGCTATTCACCCTGTGAGTTAAACCCTCTCTGTCACCAATGTATTGGGTTTGCATGGTTACAGGGGTGACCTCTGTGAGGAGATAGCAGAAGCTGCTTCTGTGTAAGGCAGAGCCAGTTTCAGCTGGCTCCAGGATGGACCTGCTACTGTCCAAATCTAAGCTAGTCAGTGGCATTAGGGCCTCTGTGATTACATATTTAAGAAAGGGTAAAAACTGCTGCACAGAAGCAGCTGGGAGAGCCAAGTGAGATGATGTGGGAGAAACTGCCCTGAAGACACCTAGATCAGTGAGGAAAGAGGGGGAGGAGGGTGATCAAGGCTGAGATTCCCCTGCAGCCCATGGTGAAGAAAATGGTGCTGCAAATATCTGCCCTGAAACCCATGGAGATCCCATGCTGGAGCAGACTCCTGACAGGGCCTGTGACGCTGTGGAGAGCAGCCCTCTCAGAAGCAGGTTTTCTGGCTTTACCTGTGACTTTGCAGAGGATTCACACTGGAGTAATTCTTGAAAAACTGCAGACTGTAGGAAGGACCCACACTGGATGTGAGGGACTGTCTCC
Organism: Notiomystis cincta; assembly: GCA_013398075.1. Lineage (NCBI taxonomy): Eukaryota > Metazoa > Chordata > Aves > Passeriformes > Notiomystidae > Notiomystis > Notiomystis cincta. The sequence goes on from VZRX01017048.1 coordinate 6,691, forward strand.
CATGGTTAGGACCCCACACTTGAACAGGGGAAAAGTGCAAGGAGGAGGGGTTTGGAGAGACAACGTGATGAGCTGACTACAAGTCCCATTCTCAATCCCCCTGCACTGTTTTGGGGCGCAGGTGGGTGAGTCATGAGTAAAGCGGAGCCTGGGAGGAAGGGAGGGGAGGGAGGAGGCACTTTATGTTTGATTTACTTCTCACTAACTTACTCTGAGAATTGGCAATAAAGTAATTTCTTGAAGTTGAGCCTGTTCTGCCCGTGATGGCAATTGGTAAATGCTCTCCCTGTTCTTTTCCTGGCCCATCCCCTTTTTATCCTGTTTTTCTCCTCCTGTCCTGTTGAGAAGGAGGAGGGATAGGGAGTCTTGATGGGCACCTGGTGACTGGCTGAGGTCACCCACCACAACCAACTGCCATGATGGATCCTAAAATTGCAGATGTAGTGTAGTGGGTTTCGGGTATGAAGTCACATCAATTGCTTCGCATTGCCTGGCATACAAAAGGTATTTGCACCCTTAATCTATGTCAAACAAAATGTTTGTTTCCACTGGCAAATAGTTTTACGTGTTTTTGACACAGTCCAAAAATATGCATGCAGTCAGCCAGTGGGAATTGTCAGTGCATGATCATTTAAATACTGTTAGGTCAATGAATAGATCATCTGAATAGATCATCCTCACACACTCAGCTAAAATGACAAACCCTGTGAAAATTCCCTGTGAGGTTTGACACAACACCCAGGTTGCATGTGGGAAGAATAGCTGGATCACATTCCATGAACTCACAGTCCCAAGAGCAGAAGAGAGCCCTAGGTGTGTAAGCATTGCTCCCAAAAGCTGTTTGGTCCCCTTTGAAAATGGGAAAATTGTACTTAGAGAAATTTCTTCTTGTCCTTAAGCTACTTTACTTAACCTGCTTAGCTTACTTTTTTCAACTTAATTGTTCTCAAATATTTCAATACTGAGGAGGTATAAATTAAAAATCCAGTTTTCATGGATGTGCATAAATAAGACAATGCTGAGTTGCTGTTCTCCCTGAGTTTGTACCACTTTCTCAGCTCTAACTAGTGTTGCAGTGGCATATGAAGTACAGGTGGAATATTTACTCTTCAGTAATTAGACATAATGACATATGTCAACAGGCATATAGACAAGGAATTTACCTTGCTTATTCTGAAGGGCATCTCAGAAGTATTTTTCTCCAGAAATTTCTTTTTCCACTTTCCTTTGAAGTAAATGGCATTTACTAAGACCAACACAGTGCGAGAATGGAGAGATCCTGCAGGCAGCAGACTCTGTATTTTCCCTTCAAAATCAGACAAAGAGATTGTTATTCCAGTGTGACTGTATAACTTGCCAATTTTAATTGTTCCTTTTCTGTGCCTACCTCTTTTTGAAAAATGTTTGCATTTGGGAGGTTTTTTACTGTACATTTTTATGGTGTTCATATGGTAAAAAAGGCCTTTGAAGTATCTCCTTATCCTTTGTCCAGAGAAGTTGTAGATGCCCCATCCTTGGCAGTGTCCCAGGCCAGGTTGGATGGGGCTTTGAGAAACCTGCTCTAGTGGAAGGAGTACCTTTCCATGGCAGGAGGGTTGGAACAAGATGATCTTTAAGGTCCCTTCCACCCTAAACCATTCTATGAATTCGATGATTTTTAGAAAATATATATTTATTGGAGTTTTGGTAGGAAATGGCATTGGAAAGTGGGTAAAAGTGGAATAGCTTGGATGTTCTGTGAAGCTTCAGTTGCAAGCAGCTGAAGAATGCAGAAGTAATCCCCTCACTAATCATTGAGGAGCCACACAGTATCCACCTGTGCATCCCTCTGAACAGCAGTGGTTCAGAGGAGGCTACAGCATAAAGAGTCCAGGGGAGGGCCTTGTAAGGAGCAGCAGTTAGGTTGGAGAGAGGCATTCCTCAGGCTATTTAGCTGTACTTTGCTCATCACCTCGCTCCCCTGAGTTTCCACCTTTTATGGATCCTTGGCTGCAAGAGCAATACATGTGGAAATACAAAATATTTGAAATGAGACAAGAAAAAAGCCATCAGAGTGATACTTACTCTCTGTTTTATTTTCTACCCATGAATTGATCTGTGCTCTGACTTGTTCTGCAGCCGTCTTAAAGTTCACAGCTTGTGGCTTTGCATTGTAATAGCTTGTAATGAGCTGTAAGAACTTCTGAAAGATAGGATTAAAGTGCTTACTTAGTTAAACTTGAGTTATATAAATGTTAGTAATAATCACTTTATCAGATTATACAATCTGCTAATACATATTTTAAGAAATTTTGCTTTATATGCAGTAATTTTTATAAGGTCTGATACAATCTATTCTGAATATTAAGTAAGGACCAATCAAATTTCAGTCTCAAGGAAACTGATACTACAAATTTTTGTGTTTGAAATCACAGGTGGAATTTTTTAATTTTGAAATATCCATGAAATCTTTACTTTTTTTTTAATTTCTCAAAATGACATTTTTCAATAATTTAAATACTTTTTTTTCCTGCTTTATGAAGTAGTGTTCAGTACAAAATGGAAGAACAGTCTCATATAAAGCTGAACAATGGCTTTTAGTTTACTTCAGAGGTGAGGAAACTGCCAAAAATTTGTGAGGACAATAAAAGGAATGTTCTGGTAGAATATGGCAGAAAAGCAGAATTAACATTTGCATTGCTGTCTGCTGTGAAATCACTCATGGAGATTCCTAGCAGGAAATTCGCTCGATTCTCTGTAAAGCAAAGTGAGTGTGTGAGATTATGGAGAAAATGAGCAATACACACTTGGAAGGACAAAATGCTAATTACTCAGGAAACCAAACAAACACCAAAATCAAAGAACAGTAATCTTATTTAAAACTCCCTCCCAAGAAACTGGAAGATGATTAATACAACATCAGTTTAAAAAAGATTTAAAAGATACAGATAATTACAAACTCATGAGTCAGTGTGAGGCAAACAAATAGAATAGGTGTAGTGAGTGTATGGGTTAACGTGACTTACTGGAGGAGCATCAACAACATTTTGTAATGGGAAATCCAAAATCACAAATCTGTTGGAGTGTTCTGAAAGTGTTAGGAAGCATATGGGTAGCAGGGCTGAACCATTACAGTCTTTTTGAATTACCAAAAGGCATTTTATAGGACTTCTCTCCAAAGGCTGAGCATCCATGGGACTACAGAGATGTCTAATTGGTTTAAAAGACTGGAAACCAAGAGTAGGAGGAAATAATGTTCACAATGAGGGGTTATTACTACTAGAATACCACAGGGATATGTGCTACAGTATTTTTTCTATAAAACCAAAGTCTAAATGTTTACATTAAAAAATATATAGGAACATAGTTATAGGTGATCCAGTAAAGTGTGAGATATAGAATGTTATTGCTACTATTTAGGAATGAGGTATTGAAGCTGTAATGGACAGGTGCATGAAAAAGTCTGCCTAATCATGGCCAAAAATGCAAATAAAAATTAAAGAACTATGAAGAAAAGAGTAGGCAATGAAGAAGAAACTTCTGCAATGGCACTGTATAACACTGTGGTGTGCCCACTGAGTTCTCAATGCAGCTGTGGCATCCCCAGTCTCAGAAATGCTGCAGTACAAAAGATACAGACACAGGGCATGAGGCTGACCAGAGGTGTGGGGAAGTGTCCTTTATAACAGAAGTGAATCATCAGTGATGCCAACAGGCAGCAAGCTCAAAAAGCACAGGGGCTTCCTGCAGTGTATAGTTCAGCTGTGAAAATCCTGAGGGTTGAAGTAGATTGAAAAGACAAGTCTGCAAAGTGCTGAAACAACAGCTCATCAGGGTCTGTTAAGCAGACATGTTCTCTGGTTCAACATCAGTTGCAGATCAGTTGGTGGCCACAGCAGATTCTGGAGAAGAAATCTCCAGTTTTCTCATGCATTTCCCAAACTATTGCCCACTGCTGAAAACAGATGGACCTCTGTGTGTCCAAGGCTAGCCCTGTATGGCTGCCCTCGTGTTCTCACTCAAACCCCAGTGCTACGATTTGGAATTTTTTATCATCTGTATTGATACTCACTCTTAATGTCAACATATTCCCAAGTAAAGATGTTCAACTCACAGGCAGTAATGGGTAGGTCTTTTCCTCATACAGTCGGTTGGCACTCTTCAGCAAGTAAGTGCTTCTGCGTTTGTTGATGTCAGACAGGAGCTTTTTGAAGCCAGAGTGGAAGTTTCCTGCTCCCTCATCCTCAGGATCCTTGGAAAGAAACACTAATTAATACAGATTTTTTTTTTTTTCTGTTGCACCTGCTATATTTATTTAAATTGTTTGTGCTGTTTTAATTAAAAAGGCGTTTCAGGGAATGAAACTCTTTTGTGTATGTTTTGTGTTTGCAGCACGGTGTATAACTCTATAAATGGGTTTCTACCTGTAGGGCAACGATTTATTTCTGCGGTGCTTTGTAGGCATTTGGGGGCATCATCTGATGGTGCTCCAAGGAAGCTGAGTCTCCTCATTTTTGTCATTGTCAGGCCTGATTTTCAGTTTCACAAGACCTTTCAGTTTCACGAGGATCTATCAGTGCAACCTGAGAAGGTGTTCTATTCTCACAGAGACTCATGTCAGGGTATGGACTTACCAACTATTCAAATTTTTCCTGTTTCACATGGGTATTTTTCTGTTGCTGTTTGGATTTTGGAGAGAGCTTGTTCTGGGATGTCAGTGTTGATGGTTTTAGGGAGGATGAGCTTGCTTGCCAGCTGTTGCCAGCTGCTGCTTTGCTAATGGAGGAATGAGGTGCTACCTGCCAGCTGCTCCCCACCAGCTGCCTGGATGCAGTGTCCTCCCCCGTGTTGTGTACTGTGCCCTGCACATGAGACACTGAGAGTCTCTGCCACTGACTCGGGGTGGCTTGTCTGTCATTCCTTGCTGTGATCTTTTCTCACTCATGCTGAGACGTGGGCTGCCAGGAAGGACACCTAGGAAAGAATTTGGTAGCCAGAGGATACAGGGTAGCAGAAGCTGAGTTTTTCGATGGGATGGGAACAGAACAAAGAGGGAATAGGGGGAAATTCCTGAAGGAAAAGATTAGACAAACTTTGCTACAATGAAGTCAGTGAGTTGCTAAAATGAATGTGAGTGCAGTGATTCACCTTGAAGAATCATCTCACACCATCAAGGAACAGAATTATATCATCCCCTTCCCCTTTTTATTTGCAGTTAGTCTAATTTCTTTCAACTATCTTGTAGTTTCTATGCTAAAAAAGCCCATGGCTTGTTTGAGTTTAAAACTTTTCAGAGCTTAGGGAATTCATTTGATGAAAGAGATCTGGGCAGTTTCTCTTGCTGGCAAGTTTCTGAGGAGCTGATGAGCAAAGGTGAGTCAACACACATTACCTTAAAGGGGAATTTTGTCTGCCTGATGTGTCTGTGCATATGAAAGGTGGAAGGGACTTTATTGGGTATGGCTGGAGTCAGGTGTGAATGCAGTAGTTGTTTATCACTACAGAAAAAAAAAAAACCAACCAGCCTGAAGGCAATAAGAAATGGAATTGTCCAAAGCATATTAGGACCAGTGATTTCTTGGTATTTCCACAGCCCAGCTAAAACCAAGTGAGATGGTATTAGGGCAAATCAAAATTTTGTTACTGTTTCAGTTCTGCTTTTGAAAGACTGAATTAATGAGTTTTACAGTAATATTACCTGCTTGTTCACTTTTTCTATGTATAGTTCTTACTGAACTGAGACCACAGATAATAGACTGAAAACAAGCAGATGTTAAAAGCCTGAAGCAGTGGTTGCATTGGATTATCCCATTCTCAGATATTTTTATCTCAGAGTCTTTTGTTGTAATAAATACCATCTTTCTTTTCTTTGGTCTTGCTGGAGAAGGCCTTGCTGTCTCAGATGAACCTTCTTCTCTTGCAGTCTGGTTAAAATGAAGAACCTGTGATGATGATGATAAATGTTCATAAAGATAACTTGTTTGTTGGAGATAAATATGCCCAAGGGTTGTAAGTATCTTAGTTTTGTATGGTAATTCACCAGCCACACCTCATAATAGTCTGCTGAAGTTATTGAGGAGAAGACCATACTCTTGATTAACTCTCTGTAACTGTATCATTACTACATAGAGTTTAGCCACATTGACTGCTTAATAATAGATCAATATTGTGACTGGAACAGGCTCCCCACGGAGGTGGCCACAGCACCAAGCCTGAAAGAGTTCAAGAAGTGTTTGGACAGCACTCTCAGGCACATGGTGTGACTCTTGTGGTGTCCTGCACAGGGCCAGGAGTTGGACTCAATGATCCTCATGGGTCCCTTACAACTCAGTATATTCTATGACTCTATGATATTTTCAATACTCACATTTCCCCATTTTTCATGGAAGAATTACCATTTTTGTGGACTAACTATATGTCACAAAGATTGGTGCTACTCCTGTGCAGCCAATCATGTGTTCAGGAGAGCTTGCTAACTTCTGTATGCAGTATGAGAAAGCAGATACACTGCTTCCAGAACCAGCTGAGGTCTAGAAGTAGTGATATTATCCATATTTCCTTTCTCTATCATATCTTAACTCCATATTAATTTTTTTAATAAAGATGTCTCTTCATTACTATTTGAGCACTATGTTAGGTTAATTATTCTGTTCAGAGGGCAGTTGAAATGGAACAGGAGTTCCAAGAAAGACCAACAGTAGCCTCTAATGTCAGTAACTTCTCCTTGGCAGTCACTTGCAATGCTCTGTGAACTGTAAGTGTAAGCTCAGTGTAGGGTTGGTGAAGAGCAGAGATCCTGGAAATGAGGCAGAAGTGTTCTGCCATAATGTTGGTACAGAAAAGAGCCCCACTCATGCTGACAGCATTGCAGATCACTGTCCTCCCATGTTGTTCCTGGCTGTTCTCCATGGGCAGAATCACAGTGCAGTTTATGTAGGAACCACCAGTAAGGTGGTACACAGCTAATTTCAGAGCTTACCTCAGCCATCTGGGTTGCGGTGTCGCCTTTTGCACCCAGGTGCACCATGGCAAGAGCAGTTGCAATACTCCAAGGAGAAAAGAAAATGTTTTGGCCTTTGGAAGATTCATTCAGCTTTTTGTAAAGGTCCAGGGTGAAGCTGTTGGTAGACACTGAGACAGATTCCATTGGTACACCTGAGACAAATGAGTGTCAGAGAGAGGTGGTGACTTCCTCTTCACTTCTTTTAAAAACTACAAAGCTACCAGTGGGAGATTGCCTGCACCTCTCAAACAGTCTCTGGGTAAAATACTGCAGCTAGTAGGTTTCTTTCTAAGACCTGCATTTTTTCCTTCCTCATCACTTTGAGTGTCCTTGCCAGTTTTATTTGGTTTTCATCAGTTGAGTACAATTTTAGCTAGAAATGTTTTCAAAGTTTAGACTTGTTTCAAAAACTTATTTGTGCTTTGCTTAATTTTCATAGGGTTATTCTTTGATTCTGAAAGAGTGAAACAGAATGATTTCTCACTGTGCTTCTTTGGGCTTTTTTCAATTTGTTAAAACTTCCTCTGCTATTATTTTCTGCTGGAAAAAAAAGCCTGCTGAGTTCATGTGATTTACTACATATATCCTAAAGGCTACTAGAGAGGTACAGATTTTTATACATTCTTGATGTAGGTAAACCCATATTTTGAAGATGTAGGTGAATTTGCCAATTTCTGTTTTTCAAGAAAATTCTTGTATACAACCCTGAATAGTCCCTCTTTAACCAACAACAAATTTTCTCTGGTTTCCTGATGATTTGTCAGAACCTGCACATTCTCCATCCTTGTTCTACTTCTTTTCCTAAGTATGTTTTTACAGGACAAAACCAAAGCAAAAAAATAACCCCAACGACAGGATTAAAATTATTTTCCATACATGGATCTGGAACAAACCTGTGCATCCTATTAGCATTTTTTGGTCCATCTAATACTTTGATAACTGTTAGGATAAACTCAGAAAATTCCATTGTCTTTATCAGCATAAAGACTATAAAACATTTGGTAAAGTCAGTGTTAAGATGGCATCAAGTAAAATTTAAGCATTAGATCAACAACAGCAACTGGACATATAAATCCATCTTCACACACAAGTTGTGTGGTTAAATCAAAAGTCTTAGTCCTGAAAGTGAGCTGCTCCCATGAAGTGTCAGAGGTGCCTGGAGCCTCTGGGGTCCTCAAGTTCTGTTTTTAAAGCTTCCTAGAGCTCTGCAACAGCTTGAAACATTCCCAGGAGTGTTTCAGAGGTGAATGCCATGCAGCCTAGCTCATACATAAACATTTTTAGGTCCTTCAAAGCACATCTGGAGATAATGATATTCCCTGGTGATTAAGGCACCCTCCCTATAGGTCAGGAAGCTTTCTGCCCTCCCAGGCTCTGTAGGTTTTGCCCAACCCCAGTTTGCATTCTGTCAGCTACGCCTTGGTACAGGTTTTTCCTAAGGGCTATGCTTTGTACTAAAAGATAAGCACTCCCTTCCCCTGTATGACTTTTCTGCCATCATTTAACTATTCAGTTCCAAAGAATTCAAAATGAATTTTTAAGACTTTCAAATAAAAGCTAGTTATTTTGATATGAATATCTAATTACCTGAAATCCTGAGAGGGAAAGGAGTTAAGATCTGTCTTCAGTCAGGATCTGTGGTGGTCTGTGGGGCAATGAGTGGTTCCGGAAATGTAGAAATATTTGCACCTCCCTTTTCTATCTACATCCTCTTCTGGTTAAATGTGCACCTTCCCTCATTTATTCCTAGTTCTGCTCTCTATCACCTGCTTTCAGAACTTAGAGACCTCCTCAATTCAAGGTCACTGTTAGTGGATGTATGTCCTGGAACATGAAGGCCAATATTTGTGTTCCCTACAGTTGTCCTCCACAACCTTGCAGTTTGGCCTGCAAAAAAGTAGGAATTGCAGAAAATAATTCAACCACACTGCATTGCCAACAGATATGGTGAAATAATTTTACAGCTTCCTTTTCTCTATACTCTGCCAACTGGGGAAAGTAATGGAAAATTATCTCAAAGCTATGGCTAAAAGGGAATATTGAAATAGACTGTTAATCTCATTGATCCTCTGGTTAAATTTGAGGGGAAGCATCTAAATATTTATCTCAGGTCACATAAAGCCCTTATTTTGTACAAGGATATTTTGCATCTTTGCTCTTCTGTTTCAGAAAATAGATCACAAAGGAAGTTCAGAAGGCATTTATACAATCACCTAAAATAAGCGATGAAATAAGAGTGAACACGGCTCATTTGAACTGGTGGATGTTGTTTTGAAAAACTTCTGCTCCTAGCAAAGTCAGTGAAGGTGCTTTAGATACCTACAGGCCCTGCATTGTACTGAGCTTATTATCCCTTTCTGAGGGACTTAGGGAGTTTGAATCATCCACCAAAAGCTGCAAAGCTTCTTGGAAGCTCTGCTTGTAAGGATTTCTTCTACTGAAACTGTCGTATAAGAGTAGGGAGAAAAATAGGAGAATGTGTAAAACTGGGTATCAGCAAAGGTGTAATACAAAATGTACACAAATGTTTTACTTTAAACCAGTGTAATTCTGATCTTAATCTGTGCAACTCAGATTAAATTGTATTGATAAATTTAATTTGTGATCATTATCTATATTTTCTGCTATGTTTAACCTTAGTAAAGAATGGCCTCTGCCACCAGTATGATACATGCAGAGTAAACAAATTACCTGCATGCAGTCAATCTGTATGGAAAAAGCATCAGTATGAAGTTTGTGTTTTGAACAAGGATTATATTTTAGTGCTTCTATACACTTAAAAATCTGACTGCTGCTTATGCCATGCTGTGTTTCAAGACTGATATATGCCTCTCTTTATTAATAACTTTTTTTTAAATGCAGTTTTTGTGCCTTGAATGTTCATCTTATTTTCTTGCTTCAGAAATTTATTAGGCACTTTTATATTTACTTAGGAGCTTAAGAAATGTTTCTGCTCTGTAGTCTGCTGTTGCTTTTTAGACAAATTAATGGAAGAAAAACCCCCAAGCAGTTAGTGGCACTACAAGCTACAAAAATTGGCCAAAAATACAGGAAAATGGAGAAAGGGTACCTAAACTATGTAGACACTCTTTGTGGTATATACCAGCTGCTGCAAGATCCTGTTTGGTAAGAAACATTGGAGTTACAGAGGGGAAGCACATCAGCCAAGAAAGTGCTCTTGGTTTTGCAGTGCTAGGTGAAAACAGTGAGATAAAATGGTGAATCGATGCAGCAGAAGGGTAGAAATAAGGTTTCACTGCATCACAGCTCCTGACCAATTGACCTCTGACAAATTGTCATTAAAAAGTCTTTTGATAAAACCAGTCATTTCCCTCTGGCGTACTGATGAAGAAATTTGATTTGTTTGAAGCCATCTTTCATTCCCACCTGACTCAGCAGTGAGGTTGTATCTTTCTGCCTGTTTGATTGCCATATTCCTATACCTGTGCTCTGTAAATGATCCACTCTGAGTAGGTCTTTTGGGCATTTGTTGAAGATGACTTCTCTTGCAGTTACTATTAGTAATAAGCAGCAGAATTTAAAATCAGTGTTAGACTAAGTCCAATCATGGATTTTTACTCTGCAAAAAAATCCTAAGAAAATGAGATCAAGTATCACAACAGAACTCTAAAAGACAGGACTACAAATAACACATGAAAAGGGAGGTTCTTGTTCCTGTTTCTGGTGGCAAAATAAAACCTTTAAAAATATGGATGCATTTGCATTGCAGTTAGAAAGCAGTGGGGGTTTATATATCTTTGTCTTCAATACTAACAGTAAACCTACCCTGTAATTTTTCTTGGCTTTATTAGTGTGACCTGTGTCTACCATTTCTGCTTTTCATGAAGTCCATCTACCACAGAGGTGCCAGGGATTATTTTATGACACAAACCCCCCATCTTTCATTGTAGGATAAACTGAGAGATGTTAATATGCTGTGTTTTGACAGGTATAGAATTGCTAAGTGACCAGCAGTCCATCCTCACATATTCCTTATGGCCACAGGAATAGCACAGCTACTGCCTTCCCAAACCATCAGAGGGAACTGAGGCTGCCAGTACATCATGGCTTGTTCATTATTGGCTGTGAGCAAGAGGGATGTGTGGAAAGTTCATTTTTTTCACGTTGCTTGTTCACTCTTTATTATGGTCAAAAGGGATATCTGGAAGGTGCTGTTCTGGGCCATAGACTCTAGTCAGACTTCTTATTTGTGGTGTGTTGTGGCAGGTATGATTAGTAAAGGATGACAGAGAATAACAGTGTTTGGAGGCCTATTTGAAACCTAGTGAAAGTAAGACACCAGTATATTAAAGCTTCTCAGCTTTGTCAGTTGGGATGGTGTGGTTGATTTGGAATGACAAGAATGGAAACATGCTCCAGCTGCACAGATTGCAGGATGCTCTAAGAGAAACAAATAACTCAGTGTCTTGAATAACACAAACACAACTTCAAGTTAATTCAATTTATTAAATGCAGCTCATGGTAAAATAATAAGGAAAGCGTCGATCAAAATCAAAATTTCACTGGTGCTTCTGTCAATACCACGAATGTCTTTGCTGAGATGCACTCATAAGTTACAAATCAAACATTGGTCAATATCACAGGTGGCAAGGAAGCAGGTATAATTAAGTACAATTAAAAAGAGGAAGCAGATTTCAATTCTAACAGGTCTAGATTACATATCAGTAAAAGGTAGCGAGAAGGCATGTTGCTCATAGTTTTCTTAGCATTTTTGCTGGTTGGAAATCTCAGCAACCTTAAACTACAGTTTAGAAAAATGAGGAAAAAATGCAATGTGATTAGAAGTCAGCAATTTAATTTTAATAGTTGGATAATTTTCCTCACAGCCTTATTTTTTCAGGAATCCGAAAGAGCAGGAGACAATGAATGTAATGTGTCTATATACATGTGGTGAGATGGGCGATGGTAAGGGGCATTCTGAGATTATTCTGGATTTGTATTAAATGTTGTTAATTTCCAACAGTCACAAATTTGACGTTAAGGTTATAAAATATCATTGTAGTACAAATCCATGTTTCCCATTGAGGAAGAGAGAGCAAAAGAGGGCGTACATATTTCTACAAGTTTGTTTTTTTCTTTTTGGGGTTCTTTTTCCTCTCTGGGAGAGTCAAGAGAATGAACTGCACTTCCCTTGAAGTCAGCATTTGACATAGGGCTAGATGATGGGCTGTGTACAGAGAGCTTCTATGACTACACCTCACTTTTAGACAACAAAACCAGAAGGGCAGATTTGATAAAAGGGAGCAAAATTCTGCACTTTTTTTTCTGTTTAGAACGGTCTTGTTAGGACAATGGAAAGGAGCAGTAGAGGGGTGTTCTTTGATGGCTCAGAATGGTTTCTGGATGCTGCCTTCTTTGAGGGGGGTGGGGTGGAAGGAGAAGAACAGGTGCTTTCAGTACAAGTGGCTACATGGTTTAAGGCTGAGATTTTAGCACTGCAGTTCACATTTTTCCATTGAACAGTGAACCTTGGTTGCTGTCTGAGAGCAAGTAATAATTCATTCTAGAGGAGAGCAGAATCTACCAAAAAAGAGGATGGTCTTGGACTTGTTATGTCTGATGAAGAAGTAGAAAGGGTGATCAACCTTAAATTTCAGAACATGAGTAGTATGTGTAGTTGTTAGTTCTATAATGACAGCAGTAGCAGCAGCTGCCTCAGTGCCCTTTTCATCAACTGCAACAAAAGACTTGTGAAAAACTTTGGAGATCTGCACTTTATCCTTCTCAGCCATGCCACTGAAATTAGCATTGCTGCCGAAGGCACTGCGCATGCCCATCCCAATCAGACTGTCACTGAGGTCATATCTCTCTTCCATTTTGAATTTAGGTAGGTACAGATCCACAAGAGTCTCGGTCATCTTCTTGGAATCAGTCCATTCAGACAGCTTCTCATACGTCAGTTCTCTTTCCAGCTATCGTTTAAGAAAGAAAGAATTTGGTGTTTGCAGGGGAAAAAAATTAACTATGAATTAATCATTTTTATGGCAATTTTATGACTTAAACATTTTAAACATTAAATTTAACATTTGGCTAAAAGCATGAAATAGAAATTGGTTTTACTGATCAGAGATAGGGTGTGCAACAAATCTTTGAGTCTTAATGCTGCAAAGTTTTGAGCAGCACTCTTTCCAGATTCACTGAAAAGAGAGATGGGATGGGCATCAACAGCTGCCAGCCCCTGTAGTAGTTCTTTCCTCTCTTTTAATTTGGTCCTAATGTGAATAAAATTTCTGTGCTGCACGTGGTTTGGTCCAGTTCTATAAAAACAGGTGTTAATATTGTTTCACATATTCCCTTGACAGCTTTGAAACAAAGTGCTTCCAGCAAAGTCTTTCACTGCCACTCTGTGTCCTGGGCACTGTGCCACCAGGGTTCATCTCAGATCAAATGAAGGAAAGCAATGAAGGGTACAGACTCCCAAGAATTTAACAATCATCTTGGAACTGTAGTAACTACAGTAGCAGACCTCATTATTGTAGCAAACACAGTCTCACCAAAATCTTAGTTTTTCATGGAGCAAACAAATGGTGGGAGGAGAGGGGGTACAAGAGTGAGAACAATACAGTAAATAAACTTCCAGGCCATGGAAGTTCATACCAGGAAGAACCTGTGACTTCTTGTGTGGTGGTGTCTCTGCTGAGTGTGGAAGGAAGGGAGATTTAACCCTTACAGATCATGTAAGATTGGGTTAGTCAAGGGGCTGTTGAAGAATTGATAAGTATTAAAGAAAATTCATTCAGTTAGTGGAGGAGGTCAAACAGCATGACAACATGTCCTCAGAAAGGGAGATGGTTGTCAGGCTGCCCTTTTATGTGAATTACTGAGCAGTAATACAAAATGGTTGTAGCATGCTTTCTTACCTGTTCGAGACCCGTAGTGCTGTCTTTGATGTCATCAGGAAGGAGGATGAACATACTGAGTTCACGTTTCACATATGGCAACTCAATAATTTTGAAATTCAGTGTTTCCATGATGAGAACTGGAAATGTTTTCCTTATGTACATCATCTTTACAGGCTTGGTCTTGTTCTGGAAAGTATTTATAGGAAAGAAATCATTCCTTGAATAGAAGGATGATGATGATGTCTCAGTGCAGTGCAGGGAGAGAAAACTTTTAAAAGCAGATTTTAAAACAGTGATTTATAATCTATTTCCCAAAGCTTTTCTTGACTGGACAGTATTGCTTATCTTGCTGTCTGTCCCAAAGCTTTTGTTGGGGGCTGAACTGAGAAATTTTTCTCCCCAAAACATGTCCAAGGAGGAAGGAGGAAGTGAGTTAGAAATATCTGCAAGGATTAGGGGTATGGAGCCAGCATGGCCTTACAACACTGGCATAAAAACAGCTGTGGTTTAAAAGGATGAGTGTGTGCAGTTTATCAGTGGTCTCCTCTCTCTGGTGGTAAAAGGTGACCAGCTGATTGCTTGACAAAAGCTAACACTAGTGTCAGAGCAAAAGGGCTCATGATGAGAGGAGTTCCTGCCAAGCAGTCACCTTGTCAGGAGTATGAAACCTTCCTTAACACTTACATCCCTCCATTCAAGGAGGCAGACCACGTGCAGATGCTAATCAGAAGGCAAAAGGCACACTTTGTGGAAGTGGCACAGAATTCTCTTCTTTAGTTGTGAATTCGTTAACATCACTTCTGGATACATGCTTGACCCTGCTCCTAGTCTCACCAGCCATGCACCAGTTCAGGGCACCCTTTTGCAGCTGTGTTTGAGCAGGAATGATGGTGCCCAGCCTGCCGTGCAGTGCAGAGCTTGGTACCGTACTCACCCGTGACATGCACGTAGTTCCTGTCCATGAAGCCTGGGCTCACACAATCATCTTTTTACAATTTAGCCATTTTAAGCACTGTTTTACAGAAAGGTGTTAAGTGACTGTAGTGATCTTGAAAACAGTAGCTCTTATCTGGAGCTCACTAACATTTACCTGAGCACATAATAATGTTTCAGTGAGCTGAACACTGACAGATTTTGCTGTAACCAGCTTTTCACAGAGTCTAGCTACCACAGGGTAAAAGACTTATGAAATGGAAAGATTTCAGCAATAGCTGTTGTGACCAGGTTGTTTACAGTAAGAAGGGTACAGGAGGAACTTGCCTTGCTCAGTCGGAAGGGTTGCAGCTCTGTATTTCCGGCCTTAAATTTCGCTTCCCATTCTGCCTTGAAGTAAATGGCATTTATCAGGATCAGCTTGGTGGAGTGTGTCACATCTCGTGGACCCAGCAAATTCTTGATTTTGCCTTTTGAAACCAGAAGGGTTAGGTTTTATTCCAGCATAGCACAGTGAGGATATTTTGATCAGTTTTTGTCTCAGTTCAGCTTCTTAGCAAAAAGTCCATGCCTCAGTGCCCTACTCCCTAAAATGCTCCCCTGACATAAAGCAATGCATTTCTTTACAGTCTTCAAAGCTGTTTGCTGACCTGTCCTCCTGTCTAAGTGACAGGGATTTACCCCTTCCTCCAAAAATGTCACAGCTTCATGGCAAGCAGCTAGAAGCGGAAAGCCTCGCTGGCTGGTTACACCAGGCAGGAGGAGGAGCACCTCTGCACAGTGCAGGGTGGTACAGCAAGGAGAGCATCCCCACCTGCCCAGGAGCACACTGGTGGGCAGAGGTGTCTCTCCCCTCTGTCTGCTCTGCCAGCAGTGCATGGCTGCAGCAGCAGGGCACAGCAGTGCCTGAGGATCAGCTGCTGCAGAGCACAGCAGAGTCAATGGGAGTCTCCCCAAGGAGCTCACAGGTCCACATCAGGTATTTGAAGCTGCTTAAATGTGCTGCTCTTTCTCTGTCCTCCCACCACATGTCTGCTCATGGCCCACATCCACATCAGAAAGTGTGACCTGGCTTCTGCAGTAGCAGCTGGGGAAGCAAGGGCACCTGCCCAAAGGAAATGGCAGACTGACTTTGTGGGACAGCAAAGATGTTGGGGTTGAGCCCAGCTTACCCTCAGTTTGTTTTTCAACCCAAGCATTGATTTCGTTTCCAGACTGTTCTGGTGCTGTCTTAAAGTTAACCTTCTGTGGCTCTGCTTTGTAGTAGTTCTTACTGAGCTGTATGTATGTCTGAAAAATAACAAAATAGTGAGCATAAAAGTTCTATGCTAGAGAAATATACTATTTTTCCGTCCCAAACAGAAGTTGTTAGCTCTTATTTATAGTTGATTTATTCTTGGGCCTGGAGGACTGCAGAGTTCTGGTTTTTACTCTCTTCTGGACTATGGATTAACAATAAAGAAATAACCGAAAAGCAGAATTCTCCTATCTTTTGTTCCAAGTTTTATCTAGAGAAGTGAGGAAGGCACTGCACCTGCTATGGATGTGCTTATTTTAATGTCTCATTTACAGTTTTATATATCACTATTTCCAATACTAAAGGTACATCACATGTAAAGGAATCCCTACAGTACAGTCAAAGGACAATGCATCCTTAAATTCTATGAGCAGACCGACTGGTATTTTCCAGTTTATCACTAGAGTCCAGGGCTCCTATTTGCAGTATTCAAGGCCATCTTCAAACCTGTTCTATTAATGGCAAGTAATTAAAAAGAGAAATATTTTTTTGCACTTTGTTGTACTCCCCTCTGAGATTTAACTTACAGGCAATAATAGGAAGGTTTTTTCTACGTAAATGCGGTTGGCACTTCTCAGTGAGTAGGTGCTTCTGGGTTTGTTGATGGCAGTCAGGAGCTTATTGAAGCCAGAATGGATATCTGAAGCTTGCTTATCCTCAGGATCCTTGGAAAAAGAAACCAAGCATTCAGTAATTTCATTTTTGCATGGAGTTTTCAAAACATGCTAAGTAATTTATGTGGGAGGAGGGATTTGGGTTCCTCTTTCTTATTTTTTATTTTTCCAAGTTTACCATCACTGCAGGGTGCAGGGCTCTGTTCGTTAACTGACTTGCCATATAACAAACCTTCCAGACTACCCCAGTGACTCGTCCTTTCATGCTTCTGGGAGAATGAGTAAGTGAAAGGAACTGGACTTCAACCTGCTATGAAGTATGGTTGGGGTTTGTACTTTAAAGAGGGGTGCAGACAGTAACTACTGGACTCCTAAAGCTGTATCTGGACATTTTGACTCTGGAGGTTCTTTCTCATGGAATTTCAGTTCTAATAGATACCAATTTTCTTCTCTTTGGTCTCCCCCGAGAAGGCCTGGCCACAGAAGAGGCTTCAGCTCCTGCTCCCTGGGTGAAATGAAGGACCTGCAAGCAGAGTTTCCAAAGGTAAGAAATAGGCATGAAAGACCTTGTGAGACTTAAAGCCAAGTGGGGATCAAATGTTTCGCTCCTTGTGATAACTCACTATGCTATCTGCTTAGGGGACTAATCAAAGGGATGCTGAAGCTGTAATGACAATAAATTCCATGGAATAACAATGGGTAGCACCATCCCCCTCCCAGACCACCACCAGTGCTCCTGTCTGCATGCTGCAAGGCAGAACTCCCTGCCACAGCTGTTTCTCCCAACAATAGGAATGTGTTTGTGCAAATCCAAGTGGTTCTCCCCACGATAATAGTACAAAAGCAACCTACCTCTGCCATCTCAGTTGCTGTAGTTCCTTTTGCCCCCAGATATGTCAGAGCCAGAGCAGCTGATATGCTCCAAGGGGAGAAGAAAATGTTTTTTCCCTTGTTGGTTTCATTCAGCTTGTTGAAAAGATCTACTGTAAACTTGCCAACTGATGTTGAGACCACTTCCATTTTTACAACCTGGAAGGAGGCAACAGGCAGAATTGCACTATTTGAATGTTTAAAATTTTGTACACAGTACACATTACTGAGAAATTTTGCATTTGCAACATAATCCATTTACAACGATTAGAATTAATAGCACAACTGTATGTTTATCTTCTATACAGATATTGTTTGCCACCTGTTAGGAGCAACAATGTCTTTTAAGAGCTGCAGTTTTCTTTGTGATTCTTTCTGCCTTTGATTTTCAAAGATGTGCAGGTTTGTAACCTCTGTATTTCTTTTCCTTTTTGTCCTTAACTAATGATTTATCAGTGCAATGTTCCCAGGGAAATTTAAATGCATTTTTAGTACATTGGTTCACAACATATCTGAGTCTCCCACTACTTCATTTTGGATCCCTATGGAATTGAGATCTGATAATCCAAAAGAATTTAATCTTAATTCTTAGGCTTGTTTCCTTTGTCTGGCCAGCCACCTATTCTAAGTAGTTTCATGAACAACAAATCTGTTGTTTCCATTAGACTGATGCACTTTTATTCATTGTGTGTACTTACCACGCCTTCTATATGTTTCAGCAATTTTATTGTCCCTAGAAACTGCCAGATGCCTTGAGGTTATGAGTACTCCAGGCTTTAAGATATCTACCCAGTAATACTTGCCTCATGTAATTTAGCACTCAAGAGCCCAGAAATGCTTATATTATTTTTGTTGTTGGTATTAATATTTGTATCTATGGAATGGACCAACAGAAACTGTGAGACAATCTCTGAAGTCTGCAGGTATTTATCAACTGTTTGGTTTCCAAACAATTACATTCTTTCTGTCAGTCAGTGTGCCCTTAGGACCAAATCTGTACTACAGAGTGATTTTCTTTCCTTGGAGAACACAACCAAGAGTATCAGGATGGGAATTTCTGTTTTCAGCTAATGAATACTCCCCTGAGTCTCTGGCCTCAAAATGTGCAGTGCTGTGCCTTCACCTTAAGTACAGAATTCTTTTATCAAAATGAAGATTTTACTTGTAATGCTGCCCTAAGAAAGCTTTCCTGCTTGTGAATAATTCTTCCCCAAATTAGAAATTTTCCTTAAGCTTACAGAATTATTTTCTCTAATGGTTGACATTTAGAAAAACACAAGGCAAGAATAATGCATTATAACATAGGTATATTATCATTTTATCCATACAGTCACACATGGCAAAGACTGCTTTTTAAAAACATCAAAAAATTTACTTAAATTGATTTAAATAATTACCTCTAATCCTGTAAGAGAGAAGACTTAGGTCTTGTCCTCAGTCAGGCTCTGTGTTTGTGTGCTAAGCGGTTTTCAATTAAGAAACATAGTACTGCTTGCCCCTCCCTTTCCTTTCCTTACATCCAGGTTGTTTCTGCCCACCCAAAGCTCCTTTCTACAACATCCCCTACAGATCTTACGTAAATTTGGCCTCTTTGTTGACCTTGTCACTTTTCAGGTCTAGGCATCCAAAAGGACAATGGAATTAAAATCTCAGCTCCATTGTTACACCACAGTAGTCTACTGATAGGATAGCAAAGCAAGTTGCCCATTCTGAAGATATTCTGGTGTTGTGGAGATAACTGCTCTGTAGTTTAAAATAAGTGACTTGTAAAAAGGTTACACAATACTTGGGATTTGTTTCTGGATTTAGCAGATATTGAGAGTCTGAGTCTGCTCTCTGTAACTCCTGGGTTTCAAATGCAGTACTTCAGCATAAAACACCAAGCTCAGTGATTGACTTGGACACCAGGAATCCAGCTTCAGATTGAAGATCATTTGGAGCACAGACACAGGCAAAGCTGTGAAGGAGGTTAAGAGATTCACACCCCACCAGTTGTGTTGATGAAGAAATCTTATTGCAGCCATGGCTGGGAATCATTTGAGACAAACACTGCAAAACCCTGAGTTACTGCACAGCAAAGAGGAGGGAAAGAATTGAAACAACCTGACTGGGAGAGCTCAAGGAAGAACAAAGAGAAACAAGAGAGGTAAACATGGCACAGGAGTTGTCACTTTCAAGTTCCAGAAGAGACAGAGTGATGGAAGAAGAACATGGTGGCAACAACTCTAAGACCTTAGAAGGCAGGGGAAGGTGCAGGAAGGGAAGGAAACAGTACTGTGTGCTAAACATTTTTGCTGCAAGCCTGATTACAGGAATAGAGTGGGTCAAGAATTCTAAAAAATGGCAGAAATCAATGTTGTGCAAGGCAGTGAAGAAATGCCAGAAATTAAACAAGTGCTAGTTTTAGTATGGCAAGTAAGTCCTCCCGAAATCTGGATAGGAGAAAAGTCAACTGAATGGTTAGGTGGTGAGAAAGCCCAAGCCAGGAGACTCCCAAGTCGCAAAGATATATACTGTGAGCAAAGTAGCTGCCTTTGCTAGTCAAGATGCAAGGATGCCAAGCAGGATGAGAAAGGGAGGTGGCAAGGCAGAGTGGCTTTTGACAAGAGAGAAAAAAATATCACACATACTAATTGAAAGAGGCATCCAGAGATCAACCTCCTGCTTAGAGCAGGGTCATGAGTAGATAAGTTAGCCACAGCCCTTCCAGGGATGGAGATTCCAGAACCTTTCTGGGCAGCCTTCTGCAGTGTACAACTGCCTGCCATGGCAGAAAGTTGTTCCCTAATGTACCACTTGCCTTTCACTGTTGTAGCCATTGTCACTCAGTAATGATCTGGCACTGCCAAAAGAACATCAACTGTGTCATCTTTGCAACCATGCTTAAAATAGTGAAGGAGAGAGAAAAGGTGACTCACATTTCCATTGACTTTAAAGGCCCGAGCGAGTTTGTGTGTTTATTGTCATGGTTTTGTTTCCTTTCTGGCCTTCCAGATGTGGCTTTTCTATCTTTATTTTCAGGGCATTTCAGGAAGTCCTTAAGATATTTGTCCATGAGGGCATGCAGCTCTTCTACAAGGTGAAGGAGGGCATGTCAGAACTGGATATGAATGCACAGGGATCCAGTGTCATGTTTCACAGCTGAGACAGGCAGAAGGCATTTCTCTTGAGGCTCTATAGGGATAGTATAAAGCACTTGCTTCACGACACTTTTCCTATGTTCTTTCCCATTTAGTAAGCAGAGCCAGAAGGGACCCTAGAAGCAGCAGACCACTTGAAAGAAAAGAGAAAGAACTCAGTGGCAGTCAGAAATCTTTTCTACCAGGAAAAGGGAATCCTGCTGTTTCAAGATGTGTTTCTAGTAAGATGCTGTTGGTGTGTGCAAATCCATTAAGAAACCTAGTCATTTGCTCTTTGTTGTGAATTCAGATAGTCAGGTGCATTCCCTACAAACATGCACAACTGATCAGGACACTCTTAGGAGAAAGAGCAGTGACAGGAGTAAATATGACCTGGGAGATTCACATTCTCTTCCAGAAAGCACTTACAGCATTAGTATTACTTATATTAGTATTAGACTTGATTCTCCCACTTGATCTTGTCTCAAACCAGTGAATAAGTGGCAAAGTAAAATGAGAGCAAAGCAGTACAATGCTAGGCTGGAAACTGTTTCATGGGTGAAAGTTTACAAAGGAGAAGGTTGTAAAGCACATGTGTTTTATTTTGCTCCAATTCTATAGTGTTGTTAAATATTTTTCAATTGCTGTGGGACAGAGGTTAGAAAGTACATGTGTTAGCCCTTTTTTATGCAAAAAAGAAGCACCATTATCAGGAACACAGAGGATTTTGCAGGTTTATTTCATTATCAGCTCTTCCAGGCTACAAAGTTGGTAAAAAACTGACAAGAATGTGGGTGAGGCAGCCTTCCTGGGGAGATCAGCATGAGCTGAAACAAATGGAGATGTAACGTTCTGCAAGAAGGAGACTTTCCTGTTTCTTTTCTTCTTAGGTACCAAAACAAGTATATTTAAAATTACTGGTCTAGATCAACTCAGTCTGTTCTGGATTATGGAAGTTCTGGTTCAAAAAGTACTGAAAAGGTGCAATAATGTTGTTCTTTGCACAGTTTGGCACTTAAGAGTGTAGTGCTAGCATTTTGGGGTTCTTTGGCCAAAAGGAAAATGAACCAGAGGCATGAATTCAAGGTTATTTTTAATAAATACTCTCTTCTATTTTGTTGAGAGATTTGTCAACCGTACAGGAAAATTAAGAAGTGCACAGAGTATTGAGACGATCCTTGTGGTATGTATTTAGTTCATTGTTGTTGTTGCAATAACCTGTGTAGTAATCGAGTTTCTAGGGGGAAGAAAACCTTCCCAAGAAGAGGATAGTCTTGGTCTTGTTGTGCCTGATAAAGAAGAGGAAAGGATGGTCTGCCAGAAAGATAACAGTAGCACCAAGACTTCGTGATGCCAGTATTGCTGAACTGGCTGCTGCTGCCTCTGTGCCTTCTTCATTGACCTCCAGGTAACACTTGTGGAAAACTTGTGACAAAAACAGATCACCAGTCTTGGACATTGCTGTGAAATCAGCTTGACCTTCTGTGAAGGCATCTTGTATCCCCATCCTGCTCAAAGTAGATTTGAGGTCATATTTCTCTTCTAACGTGAACCTGGGCAGATAAACTTCCATGTTCATTTTCTCCATTAGTTCTGGATTGGTCCATGCAGACAAGTTTTCAAAAGTCAATTCTCTTTCTAGCTGCAGTAAGTAAAAAGAAAATTAGACAATTAAAAAATGTTCAAAAACCTGTGCCCTAAAGGCTATTTCTTCTCGTAAATGGAGAACTTTTCAAGGGATTGTAAGAGTACAAGAAAAACAGTAATGAAACAGCAGTTTGGAGATCTTTTTAACTAGAGAATGTTGTTGTATGATATATCAATGCAGTATCTGAAATGTTCTCAGTAACTGTCAGGGAATATAGCAAAGCTACAATAGTCTCATTTTTCTGTTCCCAGGGCTGTCTTCCCCACATTTTAGAATTTGCTAAAAAGAGCTTTCCCCCTTTAACTCCCTCCCCCAAAACACATACACACACCTTATAAAAGAAAATTTCTTAAGAGTTTGTTATCCAAAGGCAGAATCAGGCTTTTTACAGAAGGTGGCAGTGTCCATACATATTAGTTCTGGACCTCCTGGAACATAACAGAGGCTGTCCAATTTTTGGTGTTTTTTTTTTCAGAATGAAATCATATCTGTCTGAATTGGTGCAGACAGTGGATCTCAGCAGGGCTGGTTTTCTGTCCTCATTTTTGTTCAGCTGGGAAAGGGGTTTGAGTTACTTGTTTCCAGGACTGATCAACATTAGAAACCACAGACATGCTGGCTTCCAAGACTAAGAAATCTAGTCTGAGCTCCAAGAGCTTCAAGCTTACAGTACTAGACCAGATTTGGGATTTGCTTTACCTTCAGCCTGATCAGTACCATCCTTCCTAGAAACATGACTGCAGCATGGTCTTTTACCTCACACATGCATAAAGTAAGTAAATAATGACACTCTTACTTTTTCACATGATTTATGTTCTCAGGTTTTTTACCTTTTGTAAGCCAGCGATGTCACTCGGTAGCAGGATAAACATGCTGAGGTCATTATTGACGTAGGGAAGCTCAAGAACATCAGCCTGAACTGATTCTATGTAGTTTAAGTTAAATTTATCTCTCAGGTACATCATGGGCACTGTTTTAGTTGTATGCTGCAACAAATCAAATGGAATATTTTACATTCAACAGTAAAAAGACTGAGTTAAAGTAGCACTTTAAAGTGGATATTTATTGTATTTACTCTACAAGCTGCCCAATGTGTCTGAGGCATCCTTATGAGTAGGACATAGAATACAAGATCTTCAGAAGATCTTCTAGACAGGCACTAGGAGGCATGGCATGCTGTCTGAGCTGTCTCAGATAACACCAATTATAGGAAACTGCAGGCCACTCTGATTTGTTGAATGGTTAAGGTTAAAAGTGAAAATGCAAAGAACTAACCCATATAGTTTTGTTCACCTCTTTGTTTTTCCTGCCTTCAGAGAATGGAAGCTTTTTTGAAGCCAGCTTCTGACAATTTACTTGTGCCTCAGGGCCTGGTATGTGTGTACAGTCTCAGTGCTGAAAGTGTGGTGAAATAAATATACTGAATATACTGTATGCTTTCAATGAAATAACTATCCTGCCATGTGGATTTAAATAGGAAATAGGGCAGTATATTGCCATACCATGTTTATTCTGAAAGGCCTTTGCCTGGTAGCTTCAGCTTCAAACTTTGTTGCCCAGTTTCCTTTGAAGTAGAGTGCATTTATCAGGACTAGCCTGGTGAGTGAATCTACAGATCCAGGAGGCAGCAGATTTTGGATTTTACCTAGAGAAAACAGAGGGACATTCACACATCTGTGCAGTTTCACTGTTTCAGTCTAAGTGCTGGCACAGTTTCTGGAGATATAAACCAGGTAAATTGTAAGCACTGCCATAGCACGCATCTACCTTGAGATTATTCACAAATATGTAGTTACTGGGGTAATCTTGATTTGCAAAGAAGAATGAGCAATAATTCTCACACACTGAGATGGAGAACATTAATTTTAGTAAGAGCTTTTCAGTAGATGAGTAATTTAGGAAAAGTCTGATTTACCTTTCTGAGGTGAATTGTTTACCTGCTGTGGGCCCCTTGGGCACAGAGAGGCCAAAATTATTCCTTTTTGATTTGAAGAGGAGAGTCTGGAACTTACCTTCAGTCTCTTGTTCAACACTGGAATTGATGTCTTTCCTGATTTCATCTGCTGCTCCCACAAAGTTGACTGATTGTGGCTCTGCACTGTAATATCTCTTGGCTAAGAGCAAGTATTCCTGCAGTGCAAGAGAGACACCTGACTTAGGTTTGTTGCCTACCAATATGAGTACAACTACAACCAGAGATAAAAATTACATGGACACAAGCACAGTGTTTTCTCAAAGGAACAAAGCATTTTTTAGTGGAAACACTCAATTTAAACATTATCATCTAACTACATATACAAATCAGTCTGAGATTAGATACATATGCCAAAACCCTAAAATTTTAGTGTCCAAAGTCTAAGGAAAAATATCGTAGAAAATGTTCATGTTAAGGATAATAATATCATTTGCAAATGTAGTGAAAATATTTAAAAGTATATGGCTTATGTTGCTATAGGTAGATCATGAAGATTAAATGACACTTCATAATCTGAATAAAAGTCTTACCTTACTGAAAGGCAATGATTTTTCTCCATATAATTGGTTGACACTTTTAAGTAGGTAATTTTTAGTGGGTTGGTTGATTTCAAAGCTGAGTGCTTTAAATCCAGTATGGATATTATCTGATTTGCCAATTTCTGTCTTGGAGAAAAAGAAAAAAAAAAGGACATTATTCATCTGTTGTGTAAAAATCTTGGTTTTTTCCTTCATGCAGATCCAAGCAAAGTTTTTCTTTTCAGGTGATCTGACCTATATTACAACAGGAGAGGTGCTCTAAACTGAACAGCTATTAAATGAATCATTTTAAAGTATTAGAATTTGCAGATGTGGTATAAACACTATGGGTGTCTCGGAATGCAGGTGTTAAAAGCCTGAATTATGTAGAATATTTAAGGGTTTGTAAGTAGAGATTGTGAAACTTTGGATATCCAGAAAAGGAGAGTAAGAGAGTAAATTCTTAAAGAATGCATGAAGATTTGGCTCTATCACTCCCTTAAATTATGAAAGTCTAAAGTGTTACATGGAAGGTTTGCACCTAAATTTCTTAATCTCTCGCTTAATATTTCATGGTTTGGGTTTTATGTTTCAGTAATTGCAGTAAATTCTTTTATATTGAAGTGTCAGGATAAATGAATGTGGGCTCAGCCTCTCCAATGAGCTCAAGGAAGAAGCTATGAATTAGTAAACTAAAAATCTGCTCCTGTGCTGTATTCATCTCATCATTTGACCAGAATCAGAGGCACAACCAGACCCTTAAGTCTCTAAAGTGTTAGAACCCACAGCGCTACCTGTGGCTGTACCCGTAGCACTCTGTAATTCTTACAATTAGGGCAAGTGTTACTCATGAGGAACAATCCCTCCCCTGTTCCTGCAGTGCAAATGACATGTTGACGTAACCCCTAAAATTAATCTTCCCACTGTGGCGTTTGGCTGTGGAATGCAGATCCATTCATCCAAACTAGCGGCAGCTGGGGTTTTGCGGGCAGACTGCAGGGAAACAGCTCACCCCCCTAAAGAATAGGGATGACAGGAGCAGGGAGAAGAGTTTGACATCACCATCTTTGAACTGTCAACTAGGAAAAAGCCTTTACTGACTCAGAGGGATTACATTTGCTCTTCTGTATTGTTCTGCTCTGTTAAATTACATATAATTTGGGACAAGATGCCTGCCAGTATAGCAAAGACTTATCTCAGGAATAAAATTATTCCCATTTCTCTAAGATTTATTGCAGACAACTGGTCTACTTTGGGAAATCCCAACTTGTAAATTTATACTGATACCTTCTCAACTGAAATGGAGACTAATTTCTGAAACATATCAAGTATAGGTAGCCTGGAAAAGTTGATGTTCCGGTTTTCGTTGTCTTGATGCTGCAATCAAATGTGTAGAAGAGCAGCTTTTTTCTTGGAATAAGCTCTCTGAGGTAGGAACTGTGCTAGCTTTTGAATAGGAATAGTTTGAGAAAGAAATCTAGCCTCGGAGCTGAAGGAGAAAGATCAAGAGATCAATTGATCTTCTAATGTTAAATTTGGCAAATTTGAGGTTAGAAAGGGGAAGTGTTGCATTAGGTGAAAGTATCACAGGATGATGCACCAATTAATTGTGTACACTAAATCTGAGGAAGGCAAACATAAACACATGCAAATGTGGAAGGAAAATACAAATAGGAGAAGATGTGACCATGCCCATGGCTTGGTCACCAGCTTGAATGAGATACCTTCTGGAAACATGCGCGTTGATTTGATAGACTCTCCTCTGTTCTGGAATAGACGTGCATTCTTATGGTTGTGGTGACATTTTTGGCTCCTTCAGCTTTGTTAAAGTGAAGTACCTGTAGCAGGAAAAGCAATAATAAATGCAACAATAGAAAATTTGCTGTTTCAGTGAAATTTTTCAGTGATGTCAAGGGGACAAGTAATGAGGACAGTTAAGCTCAAATTTTATTCTTGTGTCCAGTCCTTACTGAATATGAAATCTTTGGTTAGGTCTCAATGCCCATGTGTACAAAATGGCTTGTGCAAACTAAGCTGAGGGTTGCAGGGCAAAGCTCTAATGTACCTGGCCTTCATTGAGGAGCCTGCCTGTGTTGAGTTATGCCCTGGGATGACCAGTTAATACCTGGAAAGAGCCAATTGCCCCCAGATGGAGCCTACCAAAGCAGAAGTCTAAATGGAGCTCTGTATGTGTCAGAAAGCTTGAAAATTGTGCAGGCAGTCCCATCTCTTTCTCTGGGCTTGATTACCTTACCCAGGCTACAAAGGGGTGCAAACAACCTTGGAACAGTTTTCAGAAGAACTGTGCCTTTTATTTTGTTTTGTTTTCCCTTCATCCTAACAGAAGATCACTCCTTTTTTCCCTACCAGATGTCTTTTGTCCTGTAAGTCAGCAGTTAGATCACTGCCTTAGTAGGTGGGCAGTAGCTTCTGCCTTGGCAGATGCAAACTCACAAGCCTCCCCTCCTACAACAGGAGCTAGGTACCTGCATTAGGTGTTTGGTGACCATGCATTGGGGCTGTTCTCACAGCCCTCTGATGACACCACGATCTTTGAACAAGCATGACTTGGCAATTTCAGTCAGTAATTTTGCCTGTAAAAGACATACCCCAGAGAAAGGCTTGTAGTCTCAACATGGTTTTTCCTTAATCTCATAGATGTGGATTTATGTTTTGCAAAATGTAAAATTTAAAATAGCAATAGGAGAGTGTCCTCAAAACTATATAGATAATATAGCTTTCCTCTGTTCCATCACAGCAGATTTCTGGCATGGAGGACATTACTCCAAGAGATCAACCCTATCAGACAACTACTTTTAAAAGCCCAGACTCACCTTTGCCATCTGATCTGCAGTGTTACCTTTGGCTCCCAAATAAACAGTAGCCAGGGCAGATGAAATACTCCAAGGAGAGAACAAAATATTCTTGTCACCATCTTCCTGACATTGCTGTTTGAAAAAGTCGAGAGCAAAGCTTGTGTTTGCTTTATTCAACATATCCATTGTCCTGAAGCTGCACAAGAAAGGGAGAAAAGATGCTATTAATGAACCACTTACTAGGACTGTTATTTGTTTAGAAGTTGCTCTTCACCATTTGAACTCTTTTGCAATTTAAAGGCTTTCTAAAATTGACTGTATAAAGAATGAGGAGCATTAACTTTTATAAAGCCACATAAAGTTAAGCATGTCCTGTGTTACTGATGGCACTAACTATCATTTTTAGGGATGAACCAGCCTCTAGCCATATTTCATATTTATTCACCAGGAAATTTATTGCACTGCCCTTTACAGTGTCTTGGAGTGACAGCTGACAACGTTACTCAACAAAGCCTGTGCTAGACACAGGAAAATTTGATGCTTCAATGTGTTCAAGAGCCTTTTGATGCTCATCTCTGTAGTGAACAAATACTCTGGTAACAGGAGCAGTCAAACTATTCCTTTAGGTCAAGACAAAACACTCCTTCGTATACTTGAGCAAGCACTGCTCCAACTATTGCAAGCTAAGCATCCTGAATTACCTTTCTGACTTTTAAAAATGTCCTGAAACCCTGTCTTACAGAACTAGCCCAAATCCTAGCTTCCCAGTTCTTCTGCAATACAAGCCTTCTATATTCAGCAGACCACAAAGGCTGCTATTTGTCATTTGCCTTGCAGGTTTAGCTGAAGGTTCTAGTCAGAGACTGGGAGCTGTTCTGGTTTTTACAGGATGGCCTTAGAAAATAAGACAGTTTGGGACCCTAGTAGCTTGCAAACCAGGAGCTGACCCGATAATTTTAATAACTAAAGAGCATAAAAACAAATTACCTACATAAGCAAACACAGTGGTTCATAGTCTGCTAAGATTTATATGCTAGTCAGTGAGCTCTAGAAATTGTAGAACTCTGAACAATAAGTTGCTCTCCCTGTATATTTTTAAGACTTCCATCTTCTAGGCTATACCTGTGCAATCTTAGTTAATTACTTTCCCAAGCATTAGGTTTTTTCTATTTCATATCCCTGCTTCCTTTTTTTTTTTATGCATTTGTCAACAAAGCAACATCAATAAAAATAAGTGAATAGCCAAGAATAAGTGAAATAAATAGTATCTACAAATCATTACAGTACCTTGTTTTGTGCAGGGAGAAACACTGCTGCTCTGGGTGTCTCCAAGGTTTCTGCAGTTCACATGAAGGGTAGGATGAATTTATAGTGTGCCTGGCCGGTTCTGCAAAGGTTCTTATGACTCATGACTCTACAATGTAATATGCCCTATAGGCCACATCCCTGTGGAAGAACTGAATCACCTCAGAGTAGGATGTGAAGTGATGGTAAGAATGATACCATACAAGAACTTTACAAAAGTGACTGCTTAAGTCTTTCTATAAACACTTTTGTGGCAACAGGCTAGTAACAACTTGAACCCACACTGCTTTGAACAATCTTTCCTTTGTGGTTTGGAGAGTTTAAAAAAGGTAGTTGCTGACCTACTTCTTTTATGGTTTGTCTAACAGAATTTATCTCTAAGAAACAGACAGACAGAAAAAAAAGAAAGTGACTTCTTATGTGTGAGTTTTTCTATTGCCCGCTTCCTTCTGAGAAAGTATGTCATTCCTGGTGGGTTTCTGTTTTGAAAAATGGGGTTTGTTAATCTTGAAGAATTCTAAGACTGTACAGCCAGGGAAACACTGTAACTGTGAGATAGGGAAGGTTAAGAGCCAGGCACCAGACTGTATTTGCAATGGGCAACATCACCTGAACTTAGTGTGGGTTTTAGATCAAACTTCATTTCTATTTCCCCACCCAGTCTGGAAGCTGTTTGATCCATGTAGCACATCAGAGATCTATTCCTTGTTTTCCATGCCAGAAATTAATATTCTGTCAAATCATCTTCTTTCCTGGGCTACTAAAATACCTCCTTCCCTGATTTTTCTTGCACTCATGCTGTCCCTTCTCCTTAGTCCTTCCTGTATCTGTCTGTCCCCACTCTGACCCCTAACCGAAACACCATGTAAAATCCTACCTTGCCCTTTATTTAATTTTTTTCTCCCTGGGCTGTTGATACCTCCACCTTGAAAATCTGAATAGGAATTGGATGCCTCCCCAGAACTGAGCAGGGCT
Organism: Notiomystis cincta; assembly: GCA_013398075.1. Lineage (NCBI taxonomy): Eukaryota > Metazoa > Chordata > Aves > Passeriformes > Notiomystidae > Notiomystis > Notiomystis cincta. The sequence goes on from VZRX01017048.1 coordinate 36,606, forward strand.
CACTCACAAGGTCTATTTCCTCGGCATAAACTGCCTTTGGAGAGCTTTCTTCTGACCCACTGTCTGTGAGCATACATTTAACATGGACTTATGTTGTAGGTCAGAGGTTTGCATGAAGGATCTCATAGTGAGGAATGAACCATGGAAATATGTGCAAAGGTTGCTGCAGGGCACAGAGGGTACAGCTGCAAAGGATCCCTTGGCAATAGTGAAAAATCTCTATCAATGTAACTTGGGAATCGAAAGCTTTGTAAAGCTTTGCTTTCCTACCTGTGAGGAGCCACTTAATTGGATGCTGCTTTCCTGCCCCTCAGGTATTTTGAAATGGTAGCTACGCAAAAGGGGCATGTTTCAGTGTGAGCTGTAATTAGATGTATCTGTTATGTTTTCCAGAGAGCAGCATAGAGTAGGAGAGGTATTCATTGCAGAACTAATTGCTCCCATAGCACCTGGGAAACTTGTAATCTGTTTACATTGTCCTTAAGTCATTGCCAAAGCATAAATGATTTGAGTAATCTTTGCAAATTTGGCCTTGTTGTTGAACAGTGATACAGTGTTGAACAGAACCCTGAAAAGACTTCATCCCTTAGAGCAATTTGTGTGGATTTTCTGGTTATAAAGCGGGAGTGAACTTAATTTGCTAAATAGTGCTACTGCTTGTTGCCTTACAAGTGACTGAGGTGTTCTGTTTACACAGTAATGCTGGGTTAGGCTGAATGAGAGGTTTGTGCTTTTGCTCAAGGTTTTACAGCTACCTTTTTAGAACACCTCTTAAATGGCATGGCTGGTAGTTAGGAAATAAAAATGAGAAAAACGTACTGAATGACTAAAATTATACTCAGCTCAGAAGACAAAATATGCTTTATCAATGTGATGGGTTGATAATATTTTCTAATATCCTTTTAAATTAGCATCACTGGAGGACACAACTCACTGCGTGGTGCTTCTGCTGACTCAGTAGCAGTGGTACTCCCGCTCCTTACTAAGTCAACACAGCAGCACACTGGAACACTTATATTTGTGTTAATAGTGTCCTTCCTGTGGGAAGTAAACCTGTGGTCCCTTTCACTGCAGTCATTCATGTTTCCATTTGGTTAGGACAAATATTGGCAGGATACCAGTGCCCTGGCCAGCTATATAAAGGCATTTTGTTTTCCTCCAGTTTCAGTGTAACTTTGCACACGTCATTTTGACTTTGCTACACAGTGTGTTGCTCTGTTTGTTAGTGCCTGGCTTCAGGAGTAGGTAATATGTTTGATGTCTAACAGAACATTATAAAGTGCCCTATGAAGGTTCTTAAGGGTCTTGAGAAAAAGACTTGCTGTCACAGAAAAATGGTAGCTTCTGCTCTCGCACACTATTTTTAGGATACAACTTTCCATGCTCATTGGTAGATTATTTTAGCTATGAACTGTGCATAGCTCTTAGAAATCTGATTTAATTCAGAACTAACATGGGTTCTGAAAGAAGGGGTTTGAAATCTGATAATATTTTAATCCCTCTGTAGGAGTGATGTATCTTTTAAAAAAAAAAATCTGTGTGATTTAAATTTTAAAACTGTAAGTAGGACAGAGCACAGAAAATGAGAAAATAGTAAGAGCAATAAGAGCCCTACTCTGCATTTGTGTGGCCTCACCTTGAATACTGTGTGCAGTTTTGAGCACCACAATATAAAAAAGACATTGAGCTATTGGAGAGTGTCCAAAGAATGGCCATGAGGATGGTGAGGGGTCTGGAGGGAAAGCCTTATGAGGAATAGCTGAGGTCACTTGGTCTGTTCAGCCTGGAGGAGACTGTGGGGAGACCTCATTGTGGTCTTCAACATCCTGAGAAGGGGAAGTGGAGGTGCAAGTACTGACCTCTTCACTCTTATGACCAGTGAGAGGACTTGAGGAGACAGCATGAAGCTTTGTCAGGGGAGGTTTAGGTTGGTTATCAGGAAAAGACTTTTCACCCAGAGGGTGGTTGGGCATTGGAACATGATCCCCAGAGAAGTGGTCACAGCACCAAGCCCGTCTGAGTTCAAAGAGCATTTGAACAACTCTCTCAGGGCATGTGGTGTGGCTCTTCGGGTGCCCTGTGCAGGGCCAGGAGTTAGACTTGATCCTCATGGGTCTCTTCTACCTCAGCATATGCTATGATTCTATGACTAGAAACATAACATTTTCTGTGCTAAGGAGGGCTCTTTCCTGGGTGATGCCTCTGTCATAATGTAATTGAAAGCGTGGCATGAACTATACCTAACATTGTCAACTGAAAAAACCCTATATGCATCACCTAGACTGATTAGAATAGATTTTGTGCTGTGCTGTAAAGGAATTTTATGTTTGATGATAAGTTTGTGTCAGCCTGACACCTCAAATAATTTTTAAGTCTACGAGCTATTCATTCCTTGAGTATCCTTTTTTCCTTTAAAGTTTTGGTTGATAAATACACGTGTCTTTATTTTGAAACAGAGTAGATAGTGATCTGTTGTACGCCTCCTACAAGTAAATTTGCAAGCCTTCCCTTGCCAAGCAATCCTTGCTGACATACTCCAACATTATGTAAAACCTTATGAGTTTCCAAAGGGTGTGGTGAGGTTCCTGTATAAATATTATTGAGGCATTTTGTTCCACACCTGCAGAAGCGAAGGTGTGGTAAAATTTGACAGTCCCAGCAGAATTCCTCATACTTTAGTATTACTTCTACATGCTTTAGCTTAGATACTGTAATTAATAGAGGCAGTGTTTGTCCTGAGAAATTCTGCTCTGGTAAGAAGCACAAGGCTTCTGAGAAAGGACTGATCTATATATCTGAAAAGGGGCAGTTTATCTGTGAATGAATATGCATACAGTTTCTACATGTGCGAGGGTGCAGTTTTCCTTTGAATGACTCAGGTGGTGAGCGTTTTAAAAGTATCCAAGTCACAGATGACATCAAAAATATGAAGAGTGGCCTGAGTTTCTCAGCCATGATACACAGTTCTGCATTATGAGTAATGACATGTGTGTGGCTTGTATGCACTTTGGCTGAAACTTGTCACTTTTCCAAAGAAATCTCTCAAAGGGTGGAACTGTATGTCAAGTGCACAACTGCTGAATCAGAAAGCTGATTCCATCTTCCCCTTCCAGTGCTATAGTGAAGGACTATATAGTGCCACATTATGGGGTGAAGAATGTGAGTGTCAAGTTAGTGTATCTTCAAAGCACATTTCTAAACAAGAGCCCATCCTAAACAGGAGTCTCATGCAGATGTGTCACAGCAGAATATAAAGGAAAGACTCTTTAGAAAAAAAAAATTTAGACATTGGCTCTGTTTTTCGTACTGTTTGACTGCAAATATTCTTGTTTGGTGGAATGACCAGGAGTTTCTTAAGACAGTTGGTGTTTTCAGGAGTTTCAGCAGGAGAATTTCCCCAATACTCACTTGAGGTGTACAGAAAATCTTTGCTATTCACTGATCTGCTTGGCATTTGCTGCCTCTTCATAGTTTCGTGGGTTTTGGGCTAACCTTGGAACTGACCTGAACTAACGAGTTAAGTGCACATACAGCAGCAGTAATGCTTTGTCCTGGAAGAGGATAACCCCAAAAATGAGGGCTTGGAGTGGAATTTTCCCCTTATACTGGCAAGAACCTCAGCTGAGCTGTAGTGTCATAAGCATCACTTGAACATGTCTCATCAATGCCTTTGCCATTGCATCTTTCCATCTCTCACATTCCCTGGCTGTTGCACAAAGGATCTAAATCTCTTGAGACCTGACATCCATGGTGGCTCAGTTAGCAAGCTTTTCACAACCAAGGAAAAATTAATAACCTGATGCACAACAAGTAATACAAGATGGTATCTTCTTCATTTCTGCTCTCAGGTAAAATAAGATGGAAAGTTTTCATTTTGTTCCTCAAATTTTTGTGAGAATGACAAAAGTGTGAACTTGCAGGGTTTTGCACTGAGAACCTTCTTTTAAACTATCCTGATGTACATCTGCTCTTTGCCAAAGCATTTCCAAACTCTTTTGATTCAGCTGGAAGGAGATCTTAATGGCTCCATTATCTTTTCTACTGGTATCTGTGACTGTTTTAGCTCTTTGAAAGCCAAAAGCAGAACCATCTCTGTGTAGTTTAAAACTAGTACAGTAATCCCTTTCAGCCACTTTAGACTTTCCTTTCTTCTTGGTTTATCTCCCTTCTCTAGACTTTTGCCTTTATCTGCCTTAATATCCTTTATCTTTCTTAATATCCCTTACTTTTGTGGTTGCTAATTCCATGTCTGGGAACACAGACAGACCAACACATAGGTCAAAGACCGATGTGAATTCAGTGGAACAGAGGCAGCACCAGGCTAAGGAAAGTGAGGATATGTAAGGAAAGGCAGAGCAATTGCTCTCTGTGGCTGGAGGAACGGGCTTTCTCCCCACCTCCTGCGGATGCAGCTTGGCTTCTGCAGCTGACACAGCATAATTTCATAGCAGATGGTCCCTCCAGGCATTAGGAGGGGTAAACTGTCCTCCCACTTGCTTCCTCTCCCTGACATTTCTCCTCTAAGAATCAAGTCTTAACTCCAGCCCTGCCGTCTTCCCTCACTGCCCACAGTAGAGATTGCTGAAGGGCAAGGAGGAAAAAGGAGGGCATGGGGAGGGTGGGGATAGTCAGCACCTTGGGGAAAGAGAGTTAATGAACCACATCCAAGGCAACTGAGGCAGAATGAAAGAGAAAAGAGGAAAGAGGAACTGCTCCTGCACACAGCCCTGTGAAGTTCAGTGATTCCTCCTCTGCCCCCTTTGATGTGTAATTCCCTTCCTTAAAAAAACATCTGGCACCTCACTATTCTCCCATTCCATACTGGCTTCTTATCAGAGCCACTAAACTGGAATTTCACCTGTGTGACTAAGTCAGCCTTCCTTGTAAGGATTTGCTCACCTCCAGGAAATTCTTCCTATTCTCCGAAGGTGCCACCAATAGAAATTCATTATTTGCCTGCTGTGAGATGCTATTTCTAGCATTTAGAAAAAGTAAGAAAGTGATGAATGAGTTAAAGAAATAAGAGCACAAAATTAGTTTGGCTTTTTTTTTTGTTTGTTTCTAGGAGTAGAATGCAATTTGACACAGTTCGTTCCTTTCACAAGACAGTTGGACTATATGGTATTAAACTCTTTTTATTGTGATGTTCAATACTGCAACAGTGAGGAAAGAGAGGCCAGGTGCAAACAATATCCCAGTGATATTCCCATATAATAAAATGTAGATAAATTCTAAATTATGCTTCTGGACTAAAAATGTGTAGCATGAAGCTATCTGTTATCTCACTTCACAATGTTCCTAACATTTTTAACCATCCTAGGAATTTCCTGCTCACATGGTGACTAAACACTCCTAGGTATTTTCAGAGGTATTCAGGATTGGTTCCAAGAGGTTTAAAAGTAAAGGAAAACAGTGAGAGCTTTGTGGACTGGGTATGGGAGAACCAAAATGAAGGAACTGGTGGGGCTCATTCTCACATGAGGCCAACTCTCATTTGGTGAGAGAAAGCTAAGCTGGCTAGACAGTCTACACTACTTCTACATTAGTAATATTTGGATTTATGTTTGAAATTAAATTAGTCCTAACGCTGTGGATTCTCCAAATTTAAAGACATGCAGCATTTGGCTGGAAAGGGCACTGATGTGTTTTTGAAGTTAAGACCAGATGACTGCCAGCTGCCCATCCCAACACAAGTTACTCTCTAACTCTGTGAACTTCAGGAGACCAATTCTTGCAAATAACTTACTTTGTTCAACCAAGCAATATTATTTGCATTTTTATGTATAAAAACAGTTAGTACTGGAATAAACAGTAAGGCCTCAGGTCAGATTCTATCATCTCTATGGAATTACCTTCTCATTGTAAGACTACAAGAAAGCAAGCAAGTGCGGTCTTGTATTGGCACAACTCACTAATCCTTTGAATTAATTTGTCTCTTGCACGCTTTAAATTGCAAATATAAGTAGGGTGTCGTGTTAGAGCAATAAAAGCCTCTAATGACAGATCCTAAAGCTGTGAGTATGAGCTTTCTTCCACACTTGTGCTGAAAGACATTCTGTGGGTAAACAAGAGCACAATCCACCTGTGCTTCATGACACAGCAGAAAGCTGAAGTCTCCAGGACATGGTGCTAACTATTTTGCTTCTTTGAGGATGGAGAGAAGAAGCCTCATTTGTTGGTACAAAGAAGAGGACTTGTTCCATGCTGAGTGGTGGAAGTCTGATATCTGGCCCACAGCTTGGGGCTAGATCCAGGCTTATTCCTTTTGGAGGCCTATAGTTTGGGTGCCTGTTATTACAGAAGCTACAGTACCTCAGGTGTGGAAGGCTGTGGAAATTTTAGCATTCAAAGAAATATTTCTCTATCTCGGATCTGAGGACTCCAGCATCCATTCTTTAATGGGGATATGATTTGCCCAATTTCAAAATGGTTTCTGAAAACAGGACTGGGAATATGTGGGTTTGGGTTTTTTCCTTTAAGGAAGTGGCTACTTAGGACAAGAATATGACTGCTTGTTGCTGTGTTGGCAGCTGAAGTCAACAGAAATCAGGAGGTAGCACTGAAAATACCTGTCTACATACTGGAGCAGATCTTTGTGTCTTCTGTTTGTGAAGAAGTATGCTTTAAATTGATAAAAAATAAAACAGCCTGGAAATAATGCAGCTTTACAACAAATCTGCTGAAATTTGAGTGTCCTTAGGAATTCAGGTGCCCTACTTCCATGACCAGATGAACAGAAACTCTAGGATGATAATAAACACACTGTTAGCTCTCTTGCAATAAATTTCCCCATTTGTTATCTCTTGATCAGCAATCAGCTAAGATAAAGGAAAGTGAAGGAATATATTTGAACTATTTACACACCAGTGAAGGCAGTGCCATGTTATCTTTGCTCTTTTGCAAGATCATGTTTGCTACAGCAAGTCATGTACCCTAGGTCCTGCCAAAGTATTTGTTCTTTTGGAGGATAGAGCAGGGGAAGCCAAAAGCAGTAGAACAAGCAAATATTGTGTGTTGGAACTGAAAAAAAACATTTCACCACAGTCTTCCCAGCACTGGTGCTATGCTGTACATACTGGAATCAGGAAAGATTCCACTGCCTTCTTGCAGTAACTGCATCCCCTTAAAATCTCTCTGTTTCACTTTCCTGGTACTTCTTTGTGACAGTTCCTCACAGTTCTATTTCCTTTCTTGCTTCAGTGACAAAGAGATGAATAATTAATTCCAGAGAAAAAATATAACTCACCATAGACATCCCATCTCCTAGCACGATTATTCTCTTTAGCTTCTGAATAAAAGCCCATAAAGCTTTGTAAACACACCACAAAGATAAGTAAAAAATTCCTTCCCATTTCCCATTCCCCTGTGTTCTCTGAGGCAATGCTGTGTCTCAGTGGCATGTCTCACATTCTGCTCATATCCAGCTGCCTTCCAGACCGCTTATCAGCTGCTCTTTCAGAGAAACTGAATGAATCACATTTTGTGCAGGAATTGTTGTATCTGACTAGTATGAGTGGCATGCATGAGGGAGTATGGGTCACACAGGTCCCTTCCTGGCAGAAGATTGGTCTCAATATTGTGTCTTAGCCCAGAGTTAGGAGGGACTCATCCCTCACCTGTCTGAAATCAATGAACTCACTCAGACAGAAGAAAAGTAGAAACACAGAATATTTCAACTTGGAAAAGACCCATAAGGATCACTGAGTCCAACTCCCTGCTCCTCACAGAACTATCTATAAATAAATTGTATGACTAAGAGCATTGTTCTGACACTTCTTGAACTCTAACAGGCATGGCACCATGACCACTTTCCGAGGAAAGCCTGTTGCAGTGACCAACCCTCTGGATGAGGAAACTTTTCGTAATGTCCAATCCTGATAGAGCTTCATTCCATTTCACCATACCCTTGCTGGTCACCAGAGAGGAGAGCAGCACCTCCTCCTCCACTGCCTCCAGTGAGGAAGTTGTAGGCTGTGATGAGGTCACCCCTCAGCCTTCTCTTCTCCGAGCTGAACAAGCCAAGTGACCTCAGACACTCCTTGTAAGTTTTGCCCTTAAGAGCTTTCACCATTTTGGTCACCCTCCTCTGCACACACTCCAGAAGGGTGATGTTCTTCTTATATTGTGGCACCCAAAGCTGCCCTCAGCACTCGAGGTGAGGCTGAGCAGAGCAGGACAATCCCCTCCCTTGCCTGGCTGGCGATGCTGGGCCTGATGCCCCCCAGGACAAGACTGTCCATCCTGGCTGCCAGGGCACTGCTGACTCATGTTCAACTTGCCATCCACCCAAAGCCCCAGATTTGTACACATAGCCAGGATTACTCTGTCCCAGGTGCACTTAAAATACTCCAAATGAAATGCATTTGCTTAAATAAGTTTTTATTATGATTAAAGGAGCAAAAGTGTACATCCACAAGACCCATTATATCCCCTACAGGGATAGGATACATGGAGAAAATTTGAATAGCAACTTGTGATGTTTGGTCATGATGACTGAGCCAAAAAGACTTAAGAAGAAATATGAATTATAAGATTCCTATAATGCATCTTTAGAAAGTGAGGAAGAGCCTTGCAGTATCAGGAGTAGAAAGAAAATTCAATTGCTGTATCAGAGTAGGTATGGTTGGTAGTAGTTTAGAGTTTCATCTAGGAAATTTTGAGTGACTTATTCCAGAGGAGTCACCACAAAATTTGTCTGTAGAGAAACCTGGCTTAGTTTTTTTTTCCAGAAAAGGTGTTGTGTTTTTTCAGTGTGATGATTTGGCACTATTATTGTTAAATTGCACCATGGGCATCTCTTTTAATGCTCATGTTTCTTTGGGTCACATTTTTATTCCCTTAACTTTTCATCCATGAGTAAATAATATCCACAGAAAGGAGAGGCAAAGGCTGTATTCATGGCATAATTTCTCTGCCTTAGCTTTTCTTTTTTTTTTTTTTTCTTTTTTCTTTTAAATAAAACCTTCTGGTTTTAGAAAATATGGCTGAAAGAGAAAGTTTGTGTTTCTTTTTACCCTTGATACTGCAGCACTTTGGGTCTTGCTGTGAGGGACAGAAACTCTTTCAGCTTTTCTCTCTTTAAGGGGAAAAGCATCTGCCAAAGAACAAGATGCTGTCACTTGGGTTGTGCTTGATCAAGAAGAGGAAAGGGTGGTCAGCCCTAATCTCTTCAGAGACACTTGAGTCATCCACCCCAGCTCCTGATGAGCCTCCTGCCTTACTGCCTGCTTCGTAGATCTCCAGAAATGCCTCATGGAATGCTCCAGACACCTTCAGGCTCTCTGCTGAAGAGATGCCAGAGAGGTTGGCTGATGAGCTGAACAGGTCGGTGATACCCAAGGATTTTAAGACAGATGTGAGGTTATATTTCTCCTCAATCTTCATGCGTGGGAGATAAACTTTAATTTTCCTCTCTTCCATCTTACTTGAACTGGTCCACTCCTTGAGATTTTCAGAGGTGATTGCATTCTCAAGCTGCAAGGAAACAAACAAATTGGATCTCTGGGATGAGAACACAACTTCTTTTGTAGAAATGCAGTACCATTTGTTGGTTTTTTCTCTTAAATTGCCTGCTCTTGTCATGGTGTATTTTCTGGGTATATACAGATTAATGTGGCTAGAAGAGGAAAGAAAACCATGACTCTCTCTTCCTATTCTTCTCTCTTCTTGCGTCCTATTCCTTTAATAGGCTCACTGCCAATTAATAGTCTTAATTAGATGGCTACTCAGCAGATTTCCCAAAGCTCTTGCCTTTTTATCTTCTTCAGAAATATATTCCAAACTTTATTCTGTGCTTATGGGTTGTAAAGCTCTATCCACATTTAAGACCTCCAAGAAAGGAAGTGTTAATGGTAACCAATTACTAATACCTGAAGTATCAAAGGCATTTGAACACAGATAAATTTCTTCAATAATAAATGAGCCATCAGTTATTACTGAAGAAATTTACCTGTGTTCAAATGACTCTTTATTTTTTATAATTTAGGTTCTTTGAGTTAGTGTGCAATCATTTCAATGAACTTAGATTTATTACATAACTTTTCCTATTCAAACTGCTTCCTGCTAATGGCAATATCCCATGCCAGTATTCTGTTCATATCAACATGAACATTCAATTTCCTGAAATTGCTTTAACCATTCCAGTACCCCTCATATTCAGTTTTTAGAGAGTTTAATTTTTGAAGGTATCAAGGAAGCTTTTTGAAGGCTGTCAAACCATTCAATAATTACAAATACTTAAGCTAACACGAACTTCCCAGGAAGCTCCTCAGTATGCAGGAATTGAGATATAAAAGCTTTGGAGCTCAAGCTGCTGGAGTAACAGCTGCTTATCTGAGAAGAGTCTGTTCTGCAGTGACAAAAATTTAACCCACTAAAGCAGTTGCTTAGCAATCCATCCTCAGCACAGACTTTTGCAGGACCACTGAGACAGCTGCATGCCTCTATGCAACAATCCCATGCTGCCAATACTCACATCTGGGCTGGTGATATGCTTTAAGATAACTTTATTGTGAAGAGCTTTCCAGCACCTAAATTTCACCATGTTTGTAGCTTTCTGAAACCCAGCTGCCAAGGCCATACCTGCTCCAGGCCAGAGATGTCATCAGGCAACAGCACCCATAGGCTCAGCCGCCCACTGGCGTATGGAAGCTCCAGGATCCTACATTTCTCAGAGGGGATCTCTGCCACTTTAAATGTACCAATCTGAGACATCATCTGCACAGGTTTGCTTTCTTGCTGCAAAACCAAAGGAAATGATATTGTTTTCAGAAAGAGTATCCCAAGAGTGTAGAAATGCCTAAAAAAGGGCATTTTTAAAGGTTAATTATTAATTGCTCTTTTTCAGGAAGATTGTACAACAACTTGTCTACTCCCTTCATAAATTCTAGAAGATGATACCTTTAAAGTGATGCATGCCCACATACCTCAGTAATTCTGAAAGGAACTGTCTGGGTGTCTTCTTCCTTAAATGCTTTCTCCCACAGTCCTTTGAAGTAAATGGCACTGACAAGGATCATGTCAGTTTCTGGACCCACAGAGCTTGGTTGAAGGATATTTTTGATCGACCCTTAAAGAATGCATAGGAAGAGAAAACATCTATAACACATCTGTGCATAACACATCTTACCTGGCAATTACAACATTAAATGGGGGGTAAACAATTTGTGAGAAGGAGGGTGTAGGGCAGGGACATTATTTTGTATTTGTAGCTGTTATCTTATAGTTCCAAAGTTGATTTGTTTACTGCTGTTGGCAATGGCTGTTGTTTCTCTCCCTATAAAGAATTATAGTGATAGATATAAGATCCAGAGATTTACTTGTTACAAAATTAGTATCTATTGTGACAGCAGGAAGAACCATTGGAACCTTTTATCCCAGGATGGTCTCCCAACCAAGCATTTAATACTTTTTGCTTCAAACAGAAGTTGAAACCTTAGCGTCAAACAATGTGTCAATGTGTACAAAGATCTTTTTTTGCTGTCCCTTTTATCAGGACTGGAAGTACTACATATCCATAAAGCCTCTACAGATACAGAGAGTCCTCTAAAAGGGGTGTGTCTGAGGAAAAAAAAATAGCTAAATGATAGTTCTGTATTTGAAACTGATCTGCTATGCAGGAGAAGGAGCAGAGGGAGAGGTTTTGGTTTTTCACCACCTGACTTAAGTGTTCTCATAGGTTGTTCAAACATGGTGGCAGAAGGGAAAATACCTCTGATGATAGTTGGCTTCCTCTTACCATTTGTCTGACTTTCAACCCAGGAATTTATGAGCTCTCTGGATTTTTCTGCAGCTGTTTGGAAGCTGATAGATTCCAAACTTCCCTTATACAGTTCCTTCACACATTGTATGTATTCCTGAAAAGGAAGAGTATGCCATTTTCAAATCAGAATGTCAAAGCATTTTGCAAATGTAAAAGCCAAGAATGAAATTAACAGATATGAGCAATCTGCTTATAAAGGCTAATCAATAAACCATGATCTAGTTCATAAGCATCTTATGATTTGACATACATTGTTTCAAGCAAGAGTATATGCCCACATTTTTAAAATATGTTTTCCAGAACTGAGTTTCATCTAAAACCAACATTCCCAACATTCATTTCAGTTAAGTATGGGGATTTTTTAATCTTTATCCTCTTTTAATTTTTTTTTTTGCAATGATATTCTCCTTGAATTTCATATTAAATGTTCCTTTCAATGGAAAACCTTGGAATGTTTTTGAGAACCTGAAGTTATTTTTCAGGTTTGTTTTGCAAGTTGAGAAAAGAGTTGGAGTTATCTCTTGCCAACAAAAATTACCTTTATTAATTATACCTTGACTCGATTGTATCTTTATTGTACTTTGCACAAACATCTTTTTGGCTTTTTCTCAAGACCTTCAAGGGTTAGGGCTGTGATAGAGAGACTCTTGCCATATGGAAGAAAATTTCTTTAGCAGAACCTAGACTTCTGACAGTGCATTTTACATTACAGAAATTACATTTTACATTACAGCTTTGACAGTCAGATCAGATTTTAGAACAACTCACCGACAGGATTGGGTATTTCTCTTCAGCATAAACTCTACTGGCAATGCTGATTGAGTAATTGTCACTTGGTTTGGTGATTTGGGTGAAGATGTCTTTAAGTGAACTGTGGATGCTCACAGATGTGCCACACTGATTGACATGAATACAAATAAAACAATAGATGATGTTATCCTGGATTTAATAATGACTAGGTATTACATGCTGTATGAAAGGAGTACAGTAGTTCAGAGGCTGCTGCTTATAAAACTGTTCATCCTATGCTGACATAGTAATTTCGTAATATATACAGTTCAGTGCTGGTTGCTACTGTAATTTCCTCATACCACTGGGGGGGAAGGGGGCTTTTAATTACCTGCTACAGTAATCTAGCTCCAGCAGATCAGTTCCCAACCAGTCCTCTTTAATCAGTAGCACCCAGCTACTTTGCCCAATCATACAAATATCTATAATTTCCCCCTATTGGCCCAATATTCTGGTAATGGGTTTCATTTATACATGCTCTGAATCCTCTTTTACCTGTCTCCTCCATCCATTCCTATGAATGAAATGTTCCCCGAAATGCTGGATTAGGAGCACTAGCTGCACATTGGAGAAGGGTTGGAACTGCTAAGAGACTGCTTTATCTGATAGTTTTTGCTCCCAGGAGAAACTGACATAGAGAAGGAGACAAAATTATTTCCTTACCTGAGATTCGATACTCTCTCCAAATCCTGGGATTTTATCAAAGTGGATAGCCTGTATTTAAGAATAACAGTAGTTGAAATAACTGGTGTGACAAGAAAAAGGTTATGCAATTGAAATTAACACATAATGTTTGAAGCAACCCTATTAACTAACTGATAAGCTGGATGACTCAAAAAGTGCAGTCTATCTGTACCATCTCTAAATAGCCATGCTGTTGCCTGCTTGATGACCTTTTTTTCTGTTGAACATCTAGTATTCAGCTCCAGTGTGCACTACCAATAATATCAACCTTCTTACAGGTAACGAGCCAGCCACTCCCTATGAAGATAGTGAGAGCTGTAGGAAACACATGAAACACTTTGCAGTCTGGGGATATGTTTTGGCTCTTTCCCTACAGATTTTGTCTCCTTTCCCTATTCCAAACAACGGGACACTAGAATGTATTTTTATCTTTGAGAACTGTGTAAAAGCAATGATAAAATTGAAATCCAGTTTCAAGATTTTGGACTGATCCATTTGTTTAACACAATGGGAGTTTGAGGTGGCCACAGCTTTTGATAACTCTGGATCCACATTTTTTAGCCTCTGAGGGACATTATTATATAATTAAGGGCTGTGGCTCTGTTGAGCAGCAGGAGGGTTTAAATTCTTAAATGTAGTCTCACCTTTTCTATCTGAGCCTTGGTGTTGTCTTTTGCACCTATGTAGACCATGGACAGGGTTGAAATGATGAGCAGAGGGGAGTAGCAGACATTCTCCTGGGCACTCTGGCTTCTCAGCTCCCTGAATATGTCACAACAAACTTCTGTGCTCACTGGACCGATGGAGCCCATTGTGCAACAGTATTGCCTAGAGCAAAGAGCAGAAGTACAACAATGTAATGATGGGACACCATACACACACAGCACAGGCTCTTTAATAGGAGTTCTCAGACAATACAATATAAACAAGTAGTTCTGTGTTAACATGTCTATTGCAATGCTCACCTCTCATGCCTGTTAGAAACTCTGTTTTCACAAAGCTGTTTCCTTCTGCATTTCTGTGCATTTACCTTTTCGTAACAGTTCCTCAGAGGTCTGGAGTCTGTATCTGATTTCTGATTACCTTTTCAAAGCAGTCAAATGACAATTGCCTGCACTTATTTTCATTCACTAAAAGCTAGAACTCCTTAGTACTTTGCAGTAGCTTGATGAAAACCAGAAAGTTATTATTTCTTTAATACACTTACAAAGCCGGAAATTTAAGCGCAAATTATATTTCCTCTGGCTCTAGATCTGGACAGATATAGATAAAAGCAGAGGCTGGCAATTTTTATTTTCAGAAAATAAGTAGGTATAGTAAAGTATCTTTTTGTTGCATAGAACTTAATGTCAGTAGATCTTCAAAGGCCTTTAGCTTACCCTTGTTTTAGTAATGGAAGCATGGACAGGCAATATAATTTCTCTAAGGTCACCTAGTCTAGAAGCAAGACTGATACACAAAATTCATGTTTGATTGTATTGTGCTTTCAGATATAGCTTGCTTTGTTTAAATATGCTATATTTTCTCAGACTATAGCCTGTCTGAGAAATTAAATTGTTGTTTTTCAAAATCCAGCCTCTTATGTAGGGAGCTAAATACTGGGCTCTCAAGTTTCTCTTTGTAGTGTTAAACTCTACCAAAGTTTTTTGAGATTGGCCTCTTGGATCTACACATACAGACACACACATAGTTCTCTCATTTTCCCTTCTGTAAGCATGTTCCCATTTATAATGTATTTTAAAATTGTACATCTGTCTACCCACATACCTTTTTATGCTGTCTTGTGTTCCCCAACTGTATTTTTCAGGAATGCAACTCTCAGAGAACTTTCACACTAAAATAAGCTTAGTAAATTCACTGAATGCCACAGTTCTGCTCCCAATGCACTCTTTTGAACCAGAGGTCAAGCAAGAAAACTTATTTCTTGTCTGTCAAAATCAATCTTAAAAGATACTGAATGAGAGGATAAGATGCTCTGAAATAAAATCATTTTGAGCACAAAATAATATTTTAAGCACAGAGAATAACATTTAAAATCTCCCCAAAATCACAAATATTCAGATTTTGCACATAATAAAATAGTGTAGAATGCATATACATAGGTGAGATTTGTAGAGAATATCATGTAAATATTCTGTCCTGGAAAATATAAAACACAAAACAACAAATTCTCTCTTTTTAAGGTTAGTCAGAAACAAGAAATAATGCAACGAGAAGGTAAATTTTCCTAGAGAAGTTCTTACCTTCAAGCTTCAGCACCAAAGACAATACAGCTGTCCAGCTGTATGTGGGCATACTGGCTGAGCCCTTGGGAATTTATACAATCTGAGTTGTGACCCACCCATCGCCATCCTTCAGAAGTTTGACTTTTGACACCATAAAAATAAATTAATGGTATTAGGTCAGTTTTTTGTTTCATTGCATTTGGGTTTGATTGAAGGGAGAACAAATATTAGTTTTTTTATTCTGTGTAACAGTGCTTTCCACCAGTACATCAGGACCATTTGGCTGGAGAAAAGGCTGGGAAATAATGCCTCATCTGCAACGAGATATGGGGATGGCAGTGAAAAGAAAAAATGTAAAAACCTTAGTGATTTCACACATAATTAGCAGTTATTAGTCAGTATGTCTGATATACAGTATAATTAGTTAATTTGTTATTATGGTTGTAGTAATAGAACAGAACTCTCTTTCAGTTAATCCTTTCTGAATGCACAAAATGCAGCCATGCTAGACAGAAGAGAAGCCTTTTATTCTACTAACAAAATTGGGGAAGTAAAGAAGGGTGCATATGATAAAACCAATTGAGATGAAAGTCAAAAACAGGAGCATTTTCTTTAAGAAGCTGGAATATTTATAGAAGATCTTTCTATAAATGTGGTTTTATAGCAAAGTATTTTATTCTCAGGGGTTAACAGCAAAACATAACTCTAGACAAAGTAAAAAAGAGTCAGTTCCAAATGTATTCGTGTATGCATTTGCTTTGTGTCTCTCAGATCTTCTATTAATTACTTCATGGCCTGACAGATGATGGAGGAACTGTGAAATCCAGCTAGAGGAGTGTTCATGGTCTGTGGAACAATCATAATATACAATAGCAAATATATTTCAGTTATAAAAGCATTTCACTTATAAAAGCTATTGTTCTGTATTGAAATAATAGAATGGACAAACAGTTAAGAAACCATTCTGACCTCTGCAAAGCACTTTGTGATTTCAAAAAGCGGGGGAGAAGGGGGGGAAAGGGAGGAGAGGGATCCCAAAGTCTGTATGATGTAATTCTTTAGAACATATGGGACATAACTGTGATCTCTGTTCCGAGTAGGCTCCTGAACTGCTGTCAGAAGTTTAGGCAGTGCAGTGTTCTTTGCCTCAGTCTGCTTCCTCTTGTGAAAATAAATGTGCCGCATAAATCTCCATTCCCTTTGATGAGTTGTTGTCTGTCAGTATAGCTCAGGAGGTGAGGTGGTGACACAGACCTCAGGAGAGGCAGGAGTGTTTTCTAGTGCCAGGTAGCCAGAAGAAAATCTGACATATGATTAAATAGTGGGATGTGTGCCTGGACCCCAAGTCACAGCTCATGTATCACACATTGCTTTCCTTTTAAGCTTTGTGCCCACAAAATAATGATTATTGGTCATCCTTCTAAGATGATGATGAAAAAGCTGAAGAAAACATGCCAAAGGGGGCATATGGTAGTGATGCTGAACTAGGAGGAGCTTTGGACTCCCTTGAGGGTCTTAGAAAGAGATCTGGATGGACTGGAGAGCTCAACAATCAACAAATGTATGAAATTTAACAAAAGCAAGTGCAAGATTCTCCATCTCTGATGGGGTCATCCTCTTTGCAAGTACAGATTAGGGGACAAGAGGTTCAGAACAGCCCTGCATAAAGAGATCTGCAGGTTTGTGTCAATGGCAAGTTGAATATGAGCCAATAATGTGTCCTGGTAGCCAAAAGGACCAACAACATCCTGGGGTGCATCAGGTACAGCTCACCAACAGGTTGAGGAAGGGGATTGACCCTGCCAAAGGCAGGGGTGGATATTTAATATCCCTTGAAACCCAAGCTATTCTATGAATCTATGATTTTCCCACTCTGCTCTGTGCTGATGGGGCCCACTTCGAGTCCTGTGTGCAGCTTTGGGCACCTTGAGATGTAGGAAGGACATCACACTGTAAGAGTGTGTACAGACAAGAGTGACCCAAAAGGTGGAAGCTCTCAAGGGCAAAACTTACAAGGAGTGTCTGAGGTCGCTTGGCTTGTTGAGCTCAGAGAAGAGAAGGCTGAGGGGTGACCTCATCACAGCCTACAACTTCTTCACTGTTGATCACAGTGTTGATCTCCTCTCTCTGGTGACCTGTGATGGGGTCTGAGGAAGTGGAATGAAGCTGCATCAAGGGAAGCTCAGATTGGACATTGGGAAAAGGTTCTTCATCCAGAGGGTGGTCAGTCACACCCTGAAACAGGCTCCACAGGAAAGTGGTCACAGCACCATGTGTGTCTGACTTCAGTGAGTGTCTGGACAATGCACTTAGTCATATGGTTTATTTATAGGTAGTCCTGCAAGGAGCAGAGAGCTGACTTAATGATCATTATAGTTCCCTTCCAACTCAAGATACTGCAGGATTCTTTGAACTTGTGTCTTCACCTAATAACCTGTTTTCTCACATTGTTTATAGTGTATCTCACAATTATGCCACTATGTTCACTCTTTAGCCTCTTTGTGTCCACAAGGGTTTAGTTCTACTTCCACCACACTGGTCTTCCATTGCTGCATGTAAGAGTTGGTCAGTGTATTTAACTCAGTGAAATCTGGCTTTCAAATGTCCTTCAAGACTCTCTGCTAAACAACCATGATTATCATTCCTTTAGTCTGGTCTATCATACATAAATTACAGAAGTGTCCAGACCTGTATCACAAGACCAGATCATCACATATGGCCTGTATTTTAGGACCTACAAACAGTTTCAGGAAGTAGCTGCACTTTTGATAGTGATCATTTTTTTTCACACCATCACACTGCAAGAATAGAATAAAAATAATCCCAGTGGTTTTCTTTTTATCCCAGTGAATTTGACTTCTGTGTAGTGTCCTGGTTCCAGACCTGCAGAACAACTTTGAATGCATTTGATCCAGACCTTTGTTCCATGAGTTATACAAAAATCATGTTTTCTTTCCAAGATTTGGAGTTTCAGGTTCAGAACACCCACAATAAGCAAATACATGGAGGATAATAAACTCTGCCATGATAATGTTTGATAAAGTCAGGCTGTGCTCTCTGTGATGGGTCTGGTGTGGTTTTCTGTGCTCAGACTGGGAGTTAATGCAAGGCCTAAAATGTCAACACAAAAATGTCTTGTACAGTCTGCTTGACATGGGGTCTAGAGAGAGTAAGCAAACCTTCCTGCACTTGGAAGCCTACCTGGGACAACTGGCAGTGGATTGTCCTGTCCAGCACAGCTGTGCAAAGCAGTGCAAACAGTTCAGTCACACATCCTTGTTTTACAATGCTTGTCCCAAGAAAGAGGTCAGCTAAGGCTCAGTTGCCCTTTCCTCTGCCAGGCATTTCATTGTGGAGCAGTCCCTAAACCAACAGACTCTTGAGTACCTGAGCTTTGGACAACTGACAATGTAAAAGGTACTTCTTATCCAAAAGGATATGAAGTCCAGGTCAGCTCACAGACCAAAGCCTCTCATCCAATCACAAAAGCCAACTCAGAACTCAGAATTGTGTTCTGTCCTTGTTCCTGCTCTTTTGCCAATAGAAAGGAGCATATTAACTGTTTTGTATTTGTTTTCATTCCACATTGTGACTCTAGAAGCTGGCTTTCAGTCAGGGACAGAGGCAATCATTCACAGAGAGATTTACTGATTGCAGCTGTCTAACTCATTGCAGGTGCTGCAGCTATCAGTGATGGTTTCTCTCTTCATTGTTCCATGGTTCTGTTTTTTCCCAGTACAAAGCAAATGAAGTATCTGGTCAAGCTCCTTCAGACAGGTCCCTATAGCCCACCNGCTTTGGGCACCTTGAGATGTAGGAAGGACATCACACTGTAAGAGTGTGTACAGACAAGAGTGACCCAAAAGGTGGAAGCTCTCAAGGGCAAAACTTACAAGGAGTGTCTGAGGTCGCTTGGCTTGTTGAGCTCAGAGAAGAGAAGGCTGAGGGGTGACCTCATCACAGCCTACAACTTCTTCACTGTTGATCACAGTGTTGATCTCCTCTCTCTGGTGACCTGTGATGGGGTCTGAGGAAGTGGAATGAAGCTGCATCAAGGGAAGCTCAGATTGGACATTGGGAAAAGGTTCTTCATCCAGAGGGTGGTCAGTCACACCCTGAAACAGGCTCCACAGGAAAGTGGTCACAGCACCATGTGTGTCTGACTTCAGTGAGTGTCTGGACAATGCACTTAGTCATATGGTTTATTTATAGGTAGTCCTGCAAGGAGCAGAGAGCTGACTTAATGATCATTATAGTTCCCTTCCAACTCAAGATACTGCAGGATTCTTTGAACTTGTGTCTTCACCTAATAACCTGTTTTCTCACATTGTTTATAGTGTATCTCACAATTATGCCACTATGTTCACTCTTTAGCCTCTTTGTGTCCACAAGGGTTTAGTTCTACTTCCACCACACTGGTCTTCCATTGCTGCATGTAAGAGTTGGTCAGTGTATTTAACTCAGTGAAATCTGGCTTTCAAATGTCCTTCAAGACTCTCTGCTAAACAACCATGATTATCATTCCTTTAGTCTGGTCTATCATACATAAATTACAGAAGTGTCCAGACCTGTATCACAAGACCAGATCATCACATATGGCCTGTATTTTAGGACCTACAAACAGTTTCAGGAAGTAGCTGCACTTTTGATAGTGATCATTTTTTTTCACACCATCACACTGCAAGAATAGAATAAAAATAATCCCAGTGGTTTTCTTTTTATCCCAGTGAATTTGACTTCTGTGTAGTGTCCTGGTTCCAGACCTGCAGAACAACTTTGAATGCATTTGATCCAGACCTTTGTTCCATGAGTTATACAAAAATCATGTTTTCTTTCCAAGATTTGGAGTTTCAGGTTCAGAACACCCACAATAAGCAAATACATGGAGGATAATAAACTCTGCCATGATAATGTTTGATAAAGTCAGGCTGTGCTCTCTGTGATGGGTCTGGTGTGGTTTTCTGTGCTCAGACTGGGAGTTAATGCAAGGCCTAAAATGTCAACACAAAAATGTCTTGTACAGTCTGCTTGACATGGGGTCTAGAGAGAGTAAGCAAACCTTCCTGCACTTGGAAGCCTACCTGGGACAACTGGCAGTGGATTGTCCTGTCCAGCACAGCTGTGCAAAGCAGTGCAAACAGTTCAGTCACACATCCTTGTTTTACAATGCTTGTCCCAAGAAAGAGGTCAGCTAAGGCTCAGTTGCCCTTTCCTCTGCCAGGCATTTCATTGTGGAGCAGTCCCTAAACCAACAGACTCTTGAGTACCTGAGCTTTGGACAACTGACAATGTAAAAGGTACTTCTTATCCAAAAGGATATGAAGTCCAGGTCAGCTCACAGACCAAAGCCTCTCATCCAATCACAAAAGCCAACTCAGAACTCAGAATTGTGTTCTGTCCTTGTTCCTGCTCTTTTGCCAATAGAAAGGAGCATATTAACTGTTTTGTATTTGTTTTCATTCCACATTGTGACTCTAGAAGCTGGCTTTCAGTCAGGGACAGAGGCAATCATTCACAGAGAGATTTACTGATTGCAGCTGTCTAACTCATTGCAGGTGCTGCAGCTATCAGTGATGGTTTCTCTCTTCATTGTTCCATGGTTCTGTTTTTTCCCAGTACAAAGCAAATGAAGTATCTGGTCAAGCTCCTTCAGACAGGTCCCTATAGCCCACCTAGCATCTTTTTTCAACAGATCTATGCCACTGGAGATGTACACTGTTGCCTGCAGTGCCTCCTTGGCTCTCAAACACTGTGACAGGGCATTTGTTATTGCTCTTAGTTGTCATTGCAATATCCCGTATGACATCTTACATCCCTTTATTCATTTGAACCTGACACAGGCTTAGTCTTCGTTGTACAGATGATGATTTCTTACCACTCCCCCATGGATATTTGATCTGACATAGGTTGATGTGACCTTCATGGCCAGCAATGGGTTGGATGGGAGTATTTGACTCAGAACTTGAGCTTGAAAAGCATCCTCACTTGTTAAATGAGTTTTAGCCTCACATATATCCAAAGCTTTTGCCTTGCTTCCATAC
This sequence comes from Notiomystis cincta, assembly GCA_013398075.1. Classification (NCBI taxonomy): domain Eukaryota; kingdom Metazoa; phylum Chordata; class Aves; order Passeriformes; family Notiomystidae; genus Notiomystis; species Notiomystis cincta. Next base: position 58,106 of record VZRX01017048.1, read on the forward strand.
ATGTCACATATCTTTCTGTGGAAGCAACATGCAGTGTCTCTTACAATAAAGGTGCCTCCATTCTGTCTGAGCTCAAACACAAAAAAATAGTGTATGAGAGTTGAAAGGGAGGGGAATCCACCAGGCAGGAGTAGAGAAGCTTTCACCATGCATGCAGGGATGGAATCTGAAAAGCAAAAATTGTGCTGGAGGGAAAACTGACAAGGGATGTGAAGGTGCAGTAAGAAAAGTTTCTTTACATACAGCAGCAAAAAGAAGACTAAAGAAAACTCAGCATGATTGGAGAAGGTTCCTGATGATTTGAAAAAGTGACTAATTTTCAGAAAGGAAAAGGAGGAGAATTAAGGAGACTACAGGTCTCTGCAGTCACTGAAAAGGCGTAGTGCACTGCTGCAAGGCACTAAGGGCTAGTACTCATTATGATCTGCGTCAAGAAACAGTCTCTACGATACTGCTTAAAACACCATTTATCGCAGCTAACATTAAAAGGAAAAAGAGGATCATGTAAGTAATCTCACATTCCCTCAGCTTAAGTTGTGCAGCACTGGACAGACCCTCAGTCAGGGAGTGGCATGCAGTGCAGGTCCCATCCATGGAAATAGGTGTTCGCTGACACTTTGGTATTTAGAGCTCTTGCAGGAATTTTGAAGAAAACAATTAATTTCTTCTGGGAAACAGAAAGGTGTTCACATGAAAACATGCTGCTTCATTTTATGATATATGCAAGGATGCAGGGATCACTCATGCCAAGTGGGAGCTACCTGCAGGTTCCTCCCTTCTGACTTGCACACAAGGTTCAGCCTGCAGCCCAGGGCGATGTGCAGGACAGCACAGGATGGGGAGCCAACCTACACATTCAGCAAGCTCAGGCCTGTGCCTTCTCCTCTCAGGTGTTATGTGGGTCACTAACGCCCTGGTGTACAATTGAATTCAACTTCAAATCCCTGCAGAAAGCTTCCAAGCAAAGCCTCCTGGGAACATTTTGAGGCATGTGAAGGAACAAAAAATTATGGAAAAAACAGCACAGATTTACCAAAGACAAATCTCTCCTGACAAACATCATTGGCCTCTAGGATGGGATGGCTTGTTCTATAAACAAAGGGAGTACAGAGGATATTGTACACCTGACTTTAGTAAGACCATCAGAATGATCTGCCAGAATATCCTTGTAGTCACATTGGAGAGCTACAGGCAGTATATGAGTAAGCAGGCAATATTTTGGGTGGAAAGTTGGCTGTACTGACAGAAGCAGCAGGAGCAAGATGCTCCATATGAGGACAGTGAGCTGGGCCAAGAGTCAGCCCCCAGGGAGGGCAGTGCCGTCACTGTCCAGTGCCACACCACAGTATCTGACCACAGGGAAGCAGAACCAAATGTCAGTAACAGGGCTCATCAACAGCCTTGGACACAGCAAGAGAAGAACCAGGGCCATGGTCCATTTCCAGAGCCTAGGGACAGGGAGCAATGAGAGCTGGTTGCTGCCTGTGGAATAGGAAGCTCACTGACCCAGCCCCATAGCACCTGAGCAAGGGAAACACGACAGACCCTGAAAGGGTGACAGGTCCAACCAAGCCTTCAGAACATGAGGCAATATAGTGACAGGGCATGTCCAAAACCAAGCTGGGCAGTCTTTTCCACAAGTGAGGGCTGCAATCAGATCCAGTGACTACCAGGCAGGTCAATAGTGACAGAGCAGGCTCAGGTTCAAGCCACGAAATCATTGCACAAGTTGGTCTCAGGGACGCCCATAGCCAAGCAGGGCAGGGCTGAGTGGAACAGAGCAGACTCTGATGTGGTGTCACTGGGGTAGGGGCTGATGGCCTGGGGTGGGAGTAACATGGGATCCTGGGCTTTGGGCAGGTGGGGGAGGTTCCATGGAAGACCAAAGCCACTGAGGACTTCTAGTGCCTTCAGGGCATGGATGGACCAGCAGCCTCCTCTCTGAGGACAGCATGCCCTTGCTCCTTAGGGAGACCTGTGCTCAGGAGAGACTCACTTTATAGTGACTCTGGCTGTGGGATGTTAGTGGGCTGTTTCAGGGGACACAGAGCTGGGGCAGAGACAGTGGATGGGAAACAGACATGGTATACAAGAGGATAGGATCTGAGTGAGATGGTCAGGCCACCCCAACAGGCCCCAGAGGCTGGTCAGGAACAAGCAAGGAGGGATGGTCTGGCTGGGTGGAAGGGGGTTCACTCAGGAGCCTGGCTCTGAGAAATAAGTGCTTTTTGGAGATCAGGAAGGACAAGGCCCTGTGTGGCCAGAGACCCAGGCTCCTCAGGGCTCAGGGAGGACTGAGCTCACTATCAAGGAGCAGCAAGGGCCAGCTTTTCCTAAGGAGGAACGAACCAGGAGACAAGGAGGATGCTACAGCTGGCAGTGCAGGAGCCTCACCAGCCAGGGCTCAGCAGCTGAGCAGAGCAGCCCAGAGATCATGGGCAGTCCAGATCATAAGGCACCGCCATATCTGTGAGGCAGGTGCAAAGACAACGTTGACCACAAAGTCAGTTCACACAGTAGAGGTAGGACTGGGTCCAGTGATCACAAGGCAGGGCCAAGGTCACTTTAGGAGTCCTTGGCCAGGAATGGGCACAGCTGTGTTTGAACTGGAGACTGACACACCACTGATGTAATACAGAGGGGAACTGAAAGTCCAGCACATAGCTTAGAGCTCCTGGGGTCACAGGTGTGGGAGAGGCTCCAGATTTGGATGAGCCGGACTATTAAAAATTCATTAGTGCACTCAGAGCTCTGTCATACAGTTATGAGCAAAAGAGATGGGCCTGGAGGCTCAGGTCTGAGGTCTGTCAGGAGGCAGAACAGGAGACAGGAACCTACAGTGTACTTCAGTGCTACGTCTTGGCTGAAACAGGCTTCTGTTGTGGGCAACAGCCTTGACTTGGGGAGTTTCACTTAATTTCTTGCCGATGAACTTTGCCAGTTTGGACAAGACATTAAAGCAAAATTTTTGTTGCTGATTTGAGTATTGACAAAACCAATGTAACAAACCATGAAATGAACAGACCTTTCATCCTGCTTTCCCACATTTAACTTCAGTACAAAAAGTCTCATCTTATGCTTACTGGTTTCAGCTTCCTTGTGACACTCAGTGCGCCACAGTCCCTTTGGTGAAGCAGCAGGCAGTGGAAGAGGCTGTGGTTGGTGTATGAATGTTTATATCTGGCAGCTGTTGCTGCTCACTTTTATCCTGTGCTCTAGCCTGCTTCCAGAGCTGCAGTTCCACAGGGATGGCCTTGCTTTAGCATAAGTGACCAGCAGGCTGCAGTCCCTCTGGAGTGTCATGGCCCTGGCATGAGCTGCCTGTGGCTGCAATGCCCCAGAGGTGACTCCCAAGAGTGTCCCTTCAGCTGTGCTCTTACTAATATCCCCTTCTTAATTACATCCCCATGTCTTCTCTCTTTTGTTTCTCCAAACAAATCTGTCACATGTCTCTGTCCACTCTTTCTTAATTACACTTAAGCAGAGGTGCTGTATGCTCCTCTGACTGGAGATTTGGCTTGCAATGAGTTCTTTTCATTCATTACAGGGTTTGCTGCAACTGGGCAAGGACAGTTCATGTCCTCCTCTCAAAAATGGTGCCAGTGCCCAATACAGGCTCCAGACCCATGTGCACAGGGTGTTGGGAAAATCTCCTGCTGAAGCTGGCCATGCTCTCAGGGTCCCTAACACCGGCTATTTTCAGTCCTGGAACTTAAACAGGTGATACTATTTTCTATATCTTTGTTTCCGCTCAGTGGATTTCTCTTTCATCGATTTGTCCAGTTTCTCTTTAAAATCATGTGAAATCTTGTCATCTTCCACATTCTTTGACCATGAGTTCCATCATTCAGCCACCTGTTTGTTGTCAGCTACCTCTGTGTGTTGGGGTTTTTTAGATGTATTCTACTAACTTCTTTTAATACCAGTAAGTTCCTGTGTCAGAAAATATGCCAAATAGACAACCTCTCTCATTGTGTCTATATCACTCAGGACTTCAGAAACCTCTTCTCTGGAGAACATTCATCCCTCTCCTACAAATCTGACTATGTGGGCTCAGGCAGCAACCAATGTGTGCTCTGAAGCAGCTGCCAAGTTGAGTTAGAGCACTGTTTGTAAGAGTTGTGAGATGCCTCCAGGGGGGTCTACATGCCCCTCACTCAAGAGAAGAATTTAAAGTATCTTGATTGTGGGTCTCTTGTCCTTGCTAGATTGCCTACCTGTGCCTGGCCATGAACCTCACTTAGATGGACCCTGTAATTCATCGCTGCAATTGTTCATTTTGGACGCTAGTAGGAAAATTTATAAAGTGCATTTTATTGGAAATTACATGGGAGTGGGAAAGGAGATAGCATAGACAATTTCGTGTCCCTTCAGTGGTTGGATGCCCAAGCAGTCTAGCATTGGATGGATCTTCATTCAGGGAACAGCACACATTCCATGCATGCAGAGCCTCACTGGTGGTATCTTTACACTTTTATAGGTATTTTCTGTTTATCATTTCTACTGATGAATGAAAGTATACAGAAAAATGCTGCTTTACTTCAAGATAAAGACAAGGATGCACCAGCAGCATCATCACAGGGTGCCAATTTGGGACCATCCGTGAGATTCTCCATTAGGATTAGCAGATGAAGTTTAGCCCACAGCCACATGATATGTTCAGCATTGGGTAGTCCTGGACACCAAGCAGTATGTGCAGCATAACTGAGCACAAAACAGCACACACTGATCAGCCTGCTCAGATCCATTTTTAACTCCTCAATGTACAGTAGTGTTCTGCTTAGGAACACTACAGACCCTGATTTGTGGATTTAACCTGCAGGCTTGATATCAGACCTACCTCATTATCACAGCCTTGTTTGGCAATCACTGGACTGTAGCAGTAGTGTAGGGAACTGCAGCATCTTATGGGGAAAGCCCCTTCCCTTCTGGTCTTGTTGTCACCTCCAGCCCTGCATCCCTTTTCCTTGCCAAGCAGCCCCACCCTTGCCTTTTTTGACAATCCCCTCTCTGCTGTCCCCAGAACAACATGGTACATGGTGAAAATGGAGTGTAGTAAATGGACAGATGGCAGTTTATTGACCTACCAGCTTCAATGATGATGCCAGAGAGCAACAAGAACTGTAGGACAACATCTAGACTTTGTGGGAACTGGGAATCATGTTATTAAACTCTTGCTGGACTTCAAAGCTGAGAAACAGGAGACAAAGTTTGCTCTCCTCATGGCTGCTCTTCCCTCATCCCTTTGTAACACCCTCCATGCTGTTCTTTTCAGAACTGCTTCCCATGGGAGCTGCAGCAGCCACACTGACCATGGCAGTGCCCTTGCATCAGGTCCTGCTGGCCCACACCAGCAATGCACAAGTGCAGTACTGGGCCCAGCCATTGATTCCAGGGTATGGACCTTACTTAAGGTCTTATTCACTGAATCTGCACTTTTACCTCTCATTTTAGCCTCTTTGGAGAATGGTTTCTCTTTCTTAAACCAAATACCTCTATCCCTTCTACAGTGTTTGACTGAGATATTTTTTCACCCATGACAGAGATACTTTAAAATGCCTCTGATCTTTCACCAAATAATACTTCTGTCTTTTTCTTCAAAAATTACTGGGTTCCAGGCATGGTGTCATTGGTCTACATTTCAGTATATTGATCATAATCATCTGCTTGCACTAAAATTAAGGACAAAATTGAAATCTACATTAAGCTCCCAAACTTGGTTTTCAACAGATGCCTGTCTTTCAGAAGACTTGAGACATCATGTTGTATCTGTAGTGACACCTAACGGCTCAACGTAAAATGAGCCAAAGAGTTCTGTTTCACACTGAGGACCTCTCTCATGTGTAGTTTTAGGAAACCATTTACCATTTCATTCATTTTCATCTCATTTCCATTGATTTTCTCAATTTCTTTTTTTTTTTTTTAATAATCATCAGGCAGAGGAACAATTAAACAAGAGAATAGTTATTTTTTATGTTCATGTTACATAATTCAGTAAATATTGATTTTATTTTCATTGTACTTAGAAAGTGCAGAGTGACAGATATGCTTGTTTCAGTTTAATAACAGATTTATAATTGTTTATAAACTTTCACCCTCTTCTTCTTAGAACAATATTTTATAAATTGTGCCTGTTTCTTTTTTGTTTTAGTTGTAGCAAAACTCTGTTCACTGCTATAGGCTATAAGAGAAGCAGAACATGATATGGACAGTAAACTTTGAAACTACATATATATAAAAATTATTTTTTGCTTGAACACTTGTGTTAACCATATCAATCTCTTATAACTGTCTTGGGAAGACCAGTATTTGCAGTTCTCCAACAAACTTCATAGCAGCTAAGAAAATGTGTTTCCCTTTAGTCAGCATTATTATTTCAAGTTATATTTAAAAATTACTTCAAAAATGTTTGAAACAGTTCCAAATGCTGTCAAATGTCTCCCTTTTTTAAGCACTTTTTAAGTACTGTGATTTGCAGTTGTGCATGTATATGCCAGCAGGAGGAAGGTTGCTTAAGTCGGTGATTAACGCTAATAAGTCTTTCAATTGGATAAACTGCAACCTCAAGAACCTTCCCCTAACGACTGTGAAATAGCAAATAATATCTCTAGGGGATTATGTTATCCAAAGGCAGTAACAAAGATTTCCTCACATGGTTCTTGTGGGTATTAGACAGCTGAAGTAGTCCAGCTTTTAAGAAAGACTTTACTCATGTCTTTGAAGTTGTCTTTCTTAGGCATCACCTCATATTTAATGAAGGAAATTAGAGGGAATCTTTTAAAACTATCTGGAAATACAATAGCAGATTAAAAAACCCTGAATTATTTGGTATGTCATTTGGAGATAAGCTCAAGGTAAAAATAGGAGCTGTAGGGCTTACCTTGCTTAAACTCAGAATTTTAGAAAAAACAGAGTTAAGCTCTTTAATGGCTTCGTATATGGCTACATTCTGATTTTGAAAATAGGATCTAAATCCTAGTCTAAGCCCCTTCTGCCAATAACCACGACCCACTATCTCATATATTTTGATTATGTGCTGCGGTAACCCAGAAAGGTAGAGACACGTTTCATTTGCAATGCTTTTATTAGAATAAATAGAAGGACCAAAAACTGACATTCACAAAATCAATGACATGTCACAGGAATGGAGATGGGAAATAGTATCAGTCAGGAAGGTGTTGTGTTTGGAGATGATGATTTAAGAAGAAATGGCTGACTTTCTCTGTGTCCCCTCAGAACAAGAGACCTAGCCTTACAGTATGTGCAGCACAAACAAGCACAAGTGCACTACTCAAAGAAGAAGGATTTGCTGAAATTAAGAATTTCATCTGCAAGTTGTCCAGGCATCAATTCAAGAGTGGTTGCCCAAGAAGTTGAACAGAAAGGAACAGGATTGTTCTAAAAGCTGTGTTTATTTCAGAGAGTTTCCATAGAAAAACCAGACTCTCAAAATCAGTGTCAGAATTTCTCACAAAAATCAAAACACTGGTCCTGAATCTCAAGATATTCAATCATGATGGAAAATACTTCTAAGCTACCTCCTGAAATTCTCATTTTTTCCTGGATATAAGTCCTGAGTACAACTTGTGTAAGCAGAAATATCTGCACCCAAAGCCCTGAAAAGTCACACACTTGTTCAGGAATTTCTCCCTAGGTATTGAAGACTTTCCACTTAGAGACAGTGAAAAGATGAGATTATACTACAATACTAGAGTAAAGGGGGTCTGTTTGTTTCTGAGGGGAACAT